>CM056393.1:31154441-31256941 GCA_029718625.1 Synaphobranchus kaupii | reverse complement strand
GGAATGGCAAACATTAAACAATCTTCTAGCTGGGGAATCAATGTGACCATGCAGATAAGGTTTGCATATCGCATTATAGTAATTGTGACCTTTGGGAAGGTTCTGTAGAAATGTCACCCATGTATCACTAATCCCTAGAGCCTCCAGCACTGGAGTGCCGGCAGAACAAACGTTTAACAAAAAACGCATTATGATTTGATTTTGATTTATTTTGAAGACAGTTGATGAAATTTGGCCAGACAATTGATTACAGACATGGAAGCGCGGTTATATGGCTAATGAATCAGTTTTACAAGCGTAAAGATAGCTCATATCACAAGCACTGTCATATTCTTGGGTTATTAACTTGAATTGCTTCAGTGAATGAATCTCATTGTATAAAGGGATAGTTTGTGAAAAAGTAAGCTATGTAGGTCATTATATTTAATTTACTTGCTTACCAAATAGCTACAAGTAATATAATGGCTACTACTACACTAGCCATTATTCCTTGTACCATTGTGACAGTGATTGCTGCCTGCTGAGCACATCCTCCAGAACAGACAGTTCAACTCGACCCACTCTTGTTTTTGAAGTGTCTTAATGTTCAGGGTTGTTTTCCTGGGTGGTGTTCACAGGCAACCATCTTGTACTTACGCTATTAATGTTGTGTGAGCCCTCTCATTTTTAGGAACTAATATTTTCTTTATAGTTAAATACAAACAATTCCAAAAAAGTGGGAAAGTATGTAAAATGCACATAAAAGCAAAAATCTGTTATTTGTAAATTCTCTTTTACATATGTTTAATTGAAAACAGTACAAAGAAAATATATTTAATGTTTTACCTTATCAACGTTATAGATTTTTGTAAATATACGCTAATTCCGAATTTGATGCCTGCAACACGTTCCAAAAAAGTTGGGACAGGTGCAAAAAAGACCTGTTTTGAACATTCCACAGGTACAGAGTTGATGCTATCATGACTGGGTATAATAGGATATCAAAATACTCTTGATATCTTATTTTTAGGTATTCTTAGAAGCGATACTATAACCTCTCTGCATTTTAATGTATCTCTTTGGGAATTGGGGGGTGGGACTAGATTATACTGGAACAGTATGGAACACGTGGTTGGCTAATTGGCTGTAAGTCATCAAGGGTCTGAGGTATCAAACGAGTCTCAAACCATGACTCTGCTGCCAGATAGGCAGTAGATATGGATGGGGTTTGTACATACGATTGTACTTATATACATTTTAAGTGGATATTAAAATTACATAATATTTTCTGAATGTTATGCCCTCAGGGTGAAGAGCTTAAAGAAAAGGAGAGATGTGCTTTTTGGCGTTTACTTCAAAACTTATGACTGGCTCATCAATAAATGTGTGGGCTCTGTTCAGTTACAGGATAACACAAACGGAATGGTGAAAATCCCAGCAAAGAAACCAAATAAAAGCATCTTGAGCGTTTGAAACCTAAATCTGTACCATAGCACCAGACTCAACTTTGAAATGGTATCCCAAAGACCTGTTTTAAATGCTATTTAATTTCAATCGGTAAAACTATTAATAATAACCGTTTCTTGATTACATCAGAAGAATCCCTGTCCCCTATTCCCCTGTAATGGAGCCCCCCTTTTCTAGTGGGATTGATTCACGAGTCGTCTCTTAGAACACTGCGTCAAGGTGCCATTATTCAAGCCCTCTGCGAGCCTGGGAAAAAGCAAAGGAAAATTAGTGCTATATTTTCTAGACATCACAGGGGAGCGCACACACTCTGATCTTTCTCTTCACCAAAAAAAGGAGAAAAACTCTCAAAGAACAAGCCTGAAGGAATAAAGCACCATAACCCTCTTTTCTTAGTTATGAATTTACAGCCACGCTCTGTCTCTGAGTTGCAGATGGAATACCAATGAGAACGGAGGGCAATTACTGTCAGTGAGGGTCTTGATAAAACACTGATAAGTTCTGCTGTCATATCTAAAGCTGCTCTGCCTACTTTTGATACCCAGCACAGAGCATTGTCATTATAAACCACTAATAGATATGATTGGGCGTTTTTCCCAGTTATTTATTTATATTTTTTAGTATAAAGAAAGACCGAAGGGAGGAGAAGAGCACAAAAGCGACTCTGAGCTTGACGCCACATATCTTCAGGGGTATGTCCTCTTCAATTTTCAAAGGGGCCTCTATTTCCAAGCCCTGTCTTACTTGCCAGAGACTCTACAAAGGTCTTCTCTTTTACTAAATCATTTGCCTTACGCCACCGCTGAATTTTTAATGATGATGATTTGTGTTTCTCAGTCCTTGCACTCGGTTATTTATAGTTGGTTTGTTTTCGCCTGGCCCAATAGGAATCGCTCATCAGCTTGAGTTACTGCAGATCTTGGATTCATTGGAGCAAAGAAGGGAGGCCTTGTCTCGCTCTCTTTTTTGCACAGGTGTACAGCCCAGCATACCATCGAATGGCATACTTTTTTTTTTAATTGTCTTTTTTTCTGTAATGGTTCTCACTTTTTGTATTTTTTTATGTTATTTTACTGTCCCATTTATAAATCATGTACTCTCAGAAACCCTTCCTGCAAAAATGCCCGCAGGTGTTTTTTTCTTCTTTTGCCTGTAAAGGCACACAAATTCATATTTTTCTCAAGTTGTGAGGGAAGAGATCAAAGGATGTCCAATCACATGGCTAACAAGCAACATACAAGCAGCATATATTCTTTTTTTTTTTTTTTAAGCCTTCTCGGACATGAAAGCAACGTGAACATTATTGATCTTGCTACGCTGCGCGACAAAGGCCCCCTGTCAGCCTCTAAAATCAAGATGTGTCCTTTTGCTCCGCTGTCGGGAGGCGGTTCTTTAAGGTAACCGCCATTGTACACATTTGGTAAACAGGGATTAGACCAAGAAGTCACAAGTATCTTAAAATGGATTGTAACAAATGAGAGGCCGGTGCCAGTGGCTGTGTTCTTAAACGATCACCCTGAGGTTGGTCTTTAATGTTCTTTTCTGCTACATAATGCCTTTTTCTCTTTTGGTCTTATGCTCCATTTGTATAGAATTGACATATATATATACTGCTATAACTGTGTAAATTTAATAAACCTTTTTAAATATGCATGCACTTTTTTTTCTGTGGAGGGATGCATTCATTATTACATTTCAAAATGTAAATCGGGCTTATGAATATGAAAACGGCCTGGGGCTCTATTTACCTTTCAGCTCTGTTCCAAAATAATGAATACACCCAAGGTTCCAGTTTGTTTTCAGATGCCAGAGAAGGGCCTGATTAAAAACCGTTACTGTAAGCTGAAAGAGAACCTGCTAATTGCTTCTTTAATTGCCTAATAAGGAAGATTGTGGTATCTCATTAGGGAGAAAGTAGATAACTATCTATGCCGTCCATTAGAGGTAAGATTTGCAAGGAGACTTCCAAATCTTAGTTTAATTATTTATCAACCAGGAACCTTTGAGTGACTGGTTCCACTGAAATAGAAAGGAAGCATAGGAGTACGCTGAGTGGGCAAGTCACTGCAGACTAGATTAGGTCAGGGGCAGACCAAGGAGTTGGGGCTGGACTTCTATTTCTATGCAAGAAAGGTGTTAGCAAACCGGTAAGGCTTAGCCTGTAATATTACACAATTATACATATGTAGGTGTTTTATTTTCACCGTGGCAACCAGGTTTAACATATTGATCTAGTTTAGGGTACAGCTATAGGGTACAGCTATAGTACCCAGACAGAAATGAATGTGATTGATGAGTGATGAGTTCTCCTCCTTTAGCACTGGAGGAAAAAATAAATTCAAAAAATTCAAATTACACTGTACTGCGGCCCACACTCGCATGTGTCAGGGGTAGCTGTAAATCACTACTCTATCGCAACTGTTTCTTTTTATTTTTATTTTTTTAATTATTCATAGATACAGTTCATGGAGTATTCTATGACAGACGCCTGTGGAATCTCCCTTTTGTCCGTAATGGAGAACTACGTATATTATAACATTGATCTTATTCAAGACAAACATTCTCATCAGTATTCTTCACGTGCCATCAAAGATACAAGATTAAATGCTATCTTGCAGTAGTGCCCGAGCTAACAGTGAAACTAATTATAAAGTCATAAGAAGACAAACAGGTTTTCTATTAATCATTTCTGAAGAGGCTGAAGATGTACACGGTTGACGTTAAAGATCTCACAGCCAGTATACGAACCACAACCAATCAACTACAGCAAAGATTTACTTTTTACTCCATCACCGTTGCACTTAATAATACCTCAATCACTTACTCACTCTTATTACAGTAATACAGATTATTAATGTACATGTACATAGTAATATAGAACTGAGGACAAATTCAGTCTGTAAACACTCTCTTAAAGTCTTCACATGATATCACAATATGGCCACCATCACGACTGTCCCTGAGAAAGACGGTCTTCTTTGTAAAGGTTTGGCATACAATTGTTTCCAGCCATGAAGAATTCAAACAAATATAATGAGAAAATGAGATGATATCTTATGCAATTAAAATTGGCCAGTGTGACAATGCCTTTGACTAAATTAAAAATAAAAGAGCGAGTGAAATTATTGAAGTGTGATGTACAGCTGAATGATGTTATACTGTAGGTGTGTGTGTGCTCGCACATGCACATGTGTGGGTGTGTGTGTGTCCAATTGTATTTTAACACACCTTTGATGTTACTAATTATACAGTTTGCGTGGTAAATTGGGCTCCTTTTAAAATAGAGCCACAGGTCGTTTTTCTTCCACGGGTTTCCAGGGGTACTGCATAATAACACTTCATTGTAATTTGGCTCATCCATCTCAATTGCTCTTAACAGTGGAGGACCCCCCCCCCCCCCCCCCTAAATTTATGAGAAGTAATGCTTGGCTCCCCAGTACTCCACACCCCCCATGCAAGAACAGCCACCCCCCACAAAATGGGGCTGTTTCTGTCACTCGGACCAGGTAATCCTGCACTACATGCCCACATGATTGAGACTGTGTATGCATAGTGGGGATACTTTAATATATGCGAAATCCTGAACTTATTCATTATTCATATCAAATAGTTCCCCAATTACTTAGCCTCAGGAAGAAATGGAATGGAACTTACTTAACAGCACTGAGAAGTCCAATTCTCCTCGTAATGTCTCGATTTAGGGTTTAATCGCAGATTTTACGTGCCTTCCCTACTTGTCTTTCATAATATTAATATTTAGAATCATTTCAACATTCAATTACCTGACTCAGTGGTCCTGCAGAAGCTTGAGCGTTACGACACGCGTTGGACGTTTCATTTAGCGTCTGTATAACCTTGTTCTGCATTGTTGATTTTGCAAGCTAGCTGGTTGTTTTTGTGTAACTCCTTGGTAACAGTGGTAAGGGAAGAAGTGAAGACAAGCCCCATCGTTCTCTTTTTTTCCCCCCGATCTCTTTACAGTGAGTGAAGATGTGCAACCCATCAATCTTCGGAGGGTCACTCACTCCCGGCTGCGTAAGAACCCTTGTTTTGATTCATTGTCAGCCATCAACAGGACTCAGCTTAAATGACCCTGAAGGGCGACGTTAATGGAAAGGGGGTATCGCCCTATTTTTCTTGTCAAAGAGAAGAGCTCTTTATGTTTTATAATTTACTGCAAATGTATGTGCTCATCTTGGTGACAATCCACGTACGGCAACGTATTTAAACTGACAAAAATTAACCAGAACAGCTCAAATAGAATCAAATATGTAAAACTGATGTTAATTGGATTGTAGTTTTCCAAAGGCAAATTTTTTATCCAGCAGCACTGCTATGAAGAATTTATTTTTTATTTTTTTGTTCATTGTGAAATGGCTGGTGGCACTTCTTATCATTGATGAAGTTAACTCGTTCATGCAGAAATGCTTATAGCCCAGTATGGCTTAATTGCTCTGCAGTTCTATCTTAGTTCCTGTTATAATGTAGCATCCCATTTCCACCACTCTACCCCTCATGTCAACCTTTTGTTCGCTCAGTCACTGTCTCTTAATAGTGTTTCATAATTTAACATTTTAATCCCTTTCCCTGTTCTTGATCCTATTTGATGTATTCATTGGTTTATTAATATGGAGCTCTACTTAAATTTAGCCACAGTTTCTGCTGTTTCGGCTCTTTTCTGAAGTCTTTCCTGATCATCTATCCGTGAGTCAGGCTATTAGATTCCAGTTTTCCCTCAGCTGCCTTTGGTTTTGTGCTTCGATCATTTCTATAAAACATGCTCTGCCCACTTATTTGCAAAATTACTGTACAAATAAATTTTTAAAGGTATTCATTGATCACAAGATATGAATATGAACATGAATTTATATCAGAACGGATTATGTGTGCCAAAATATGATGCCAAGCCTCAGAAAATTAGGGTAGGTTTTATAAATATTTTATTTCATAGCCATTGTGATACTATGACCCCCCACTGGTCTCATATTTCATCATTATTTGCCCTCAATTGCCATGGTAACCTTCCACATTCTACGAATGATTGTGGATGTTGCAGTACTTTCTTCCCTGTGCTGTTATTTTTTGTCTTCAGAATTGCTTTTGTTTGCCTTCATGGAAGGTTATATATGTGTACCTTCAAGTTGCTGATATGAGCATTAACAAGCCAAATAAGCACTTTTTGGTCCATCCCAGAGCAAATTCTAAGGTAAATATATGCCCACTTCAAGAGCAATTTCAGCGCTGGCCATGAGCATAGCAATGAAAGGGAGGCAGGATTATGAAGAGTTGCCTTTGAGATTGTCTTTGAAGAGAAACACTGTGGACTCCTTTTCATTGCTTTCATTTCATATTTTTTTTCATTTGGTCAGACCGGCCTTTGGGGGTTTACAAAATCTTGGCAAAAGATTTGGGATAAGTTATAATTCAAACACGCTTGCATTATTTGTGCAGGAACAATAACGGTTTTTACTCTCTCAACACAGAGGTGGAAAATCCAGATTCAGAAATTAAAATCATCCCTAGTGTTTTGTTCCAATCATCTGGATTTTCTCATTAGAACAATTCTTCGGCCAGGAAGTAGAAGTAATTAATGAAATCTAGAAGAGTTCAATAGAAGAAACACAAGGCAGGACCTTTACTTTCTGACCCTTGGACTTTCCACCTTTGATGCTGTTCTTTGTTGGTAGGGTCTGTGTATGACATGCTGACTGTTATAAGCCTTTAAATAGTCTTTTGAAGCTATAACCTTTTGAGACTTTTGATGGGAGGCCAGATTGGAGGAGAAATATTTCTGGCTTTAAAACACTGCAAGCACCAGCTTGTAGCCTCTATCAATAGTTCAGGTGTAGAGAGGAGTTATCCTAACATAGTTCAGAGAAAGATATCTGCCCTTTAACTTCAAAATGTTAGAATGTTATCTCTCTCTCTCTCTCTCTCTCGGCTCTTATGCAACAGACAATGCATTCAGTTGATTAAATGCTGCTTCGACCTCCTGCATCAATCAGTCACATGAGGGAGCGCTCTGTCTCTGAAGTCCACTCATCATGTTGACCAGGGCATCTATGCCCACCCTCCCGAGTCATGTGACCTGTGACAGGTGCATTAACCCAGTGTCCTTCAGTGGTAAGGAGTGAAAGGTTTATTTTACCCTCATTAACCCACTCAGTTCTCATTTATAGTGACGACCTGAGGGAGCACAGTGGGGTAGAGATCGTAAAAGACCGCACAGCCAAGAGGCTGTCACCATTATATTTAAATAGTTCTTCATTCTTTTAATGCTCGGAGGATATTATTGGCTAGAAGTCCCATGATCGCGAGCCTCCTGTGAGATGGCGGGCGGCTGCCTGTGGCGTTTATGATGTAACCACCATTTTTTTGTGCCTGGGGAAGTCATACGTTCGTGTTTGGTAAACATTCCCTCCATTGCATCTATTTCTCCATAAAAACGCATGCATAATTCATGTCTGGATAAAAAGGGTTTATAATGTGTGTTTAGCAATGCGGTTTTAATAATGAAAGCAGAGCACAATGGGTAAAATGCTTTTGGCTCTCCGTGCTCTTCAAAAGTACAGTAGGGAACCCATTGAGATTGACAGCAAGGATCGTCTCCAAGGGCTTGCGCTCCATTTAACAAATGTAGTGTTTTCCTGATGGCCGACGTAGAGTGAAAAAAAAGACAACTCACAAGGATGATGGATCAGGATAGTGGCTTCTGTGGATTGACCTGTGAAATCACATGCAAATGTGCATCTGTTCTGGAAGACAAGAGAAAAATGGCAAGATCCACATCGTGTAGCTGGTGAGCGGAGAGAGGGAGCATTTGGGACTTGGGGGAACAGAGGATTGAAAGGTCCGTGATGACATCACTACTGCAGCCGTTGCACAAACATCTATACTGGGAGGGGGGATCCCAGCTGTGGGACTGGTTGCCTGAGCCGACGCCAATGGCCTCATCAGTCAGACAACCCCCCCTCCACTAAGCCGCCAACCTGCGGGGGGCTGCCGCAGGGACCCGTGCACACTGCCTCCTTGCTCCGCTGGGAGGAGGAAGCAGGGCCTATTTTATTATTATGATCATTATTGCTTTATTGGACCTGGCTCGGAAGCCCCACCGTGTCACTTAGGAACCTCCTGCGGACACCCGGGCCCAACCGTATTCTCGTTTGCCGTGACCAATAACCATCCGTCTGTGTGGCAGTGTACGGCCCTTCCCGTGGCAAACCTGCCATTATCTCACGAATGGCTTAATTCAGCCCCGGAGGTAGACTGAAATGCAATGTACTCTGTAGACCTCCCAATTGATTTTATTTTATTATTTTTATTTTTGGGTGTTTTACATTTTTTGACATAACTGTATTCCCAAAGAGAAGGAGGGAAGGAGCTGGTGCCTGCTCTGTCATCAAAGCACATTACAAACAATAATTACAGTACCTGTTATGATTGGTACCTTCCGTGAGAAATGCCGTTCGAAGACGGCCTCCCTCCACGTGAGCCGGTTCACTTTGACTCAAGTGCCACCTGCTGGCGGCTCTGTGACACTACGGCCCACCTAAGCCTTGTGCCGGGCCTGCCAATTCCACAGCTAACAAGCTGTACAGTAGCCTCCCTCTGAGCATGTAAAACAGGCTGGTGTTTTTGCCCATGGCCAGTGGATCACACCTCCTTCAATAACGTCCTGTACACCTGACAGCAGACCCCGCGTTCTTCATTGACTGCCTGTTAATGTCATTCTCTCAAGTTCACAGGTTGATACCAGCAAAACATTTCAGTGCACATTTCATTGAACAATGCCCTTCATTCAATCAGGTCTTCAGCGAAGCAGGTGCAACACCATATATTATAGCGGCCCATAAATAGTCGTGTCTCCAGATTGAAACAGGAAAAGCCATATATTCCAATTTTTACTGCGTATTATGGTAATGTCTCCTTTTGTCAAACAACAGTCAGATGAGCGCTAGACGTGGCACAGAGTTTATAGTCTTGCAAACACTGTATCAACTGTCCTAATTATACAGGACTTTAAATCAAAGATGGCAGTGCCCATGACCTGCTTCCATGTACCCCAGTACAATCCTCAGCCCAATATCCTCTCCTTCTCTGCTAAGTACCTCCTGTCCCAGAAGGCCGTAACGGAACAAGAGCAGCAGTCATTTTTAGTGTCTGTATAATAAGAAGGGATTTTTTTTCTTTACCCCTGGTTGAGGCTGAAAGATGCCTGATAACCTGTGAGATCATGACCTGCAAACCTTTTGCTGTGATTGATGTAACCGAGATATTCAAAACCAGATTGAGCAAGCTCCCACAGCGTCAGGTGTCACGATGTACCAGACCGGCAGTGCTGCAGAAGTGCCCCCCTGTATGCCAGACCTCTGCTCTGACCATTTTTCTTCACAAGCAGGCCACTGACACTGATAATTTTACAAGGCGATAACCCCGTGGGGTAAAATATGAATTCAAGGTTGTGCGGATGCCATAACTGGCAGTTGCCTGAAAAACAGCTGTTTATGAGGCCCTTACATGTTTTTACGGTTATGTCAGTGTCTCGCAAAAAATCTCACCGCTCGCTTTTTTTTTCTTTTTTGGAGGGGATCCACACGGCACAGGAAGAGCCCCCAACTGACTCCTGCGAGTCAGATATTCAACTCTCTGACCGCAGTGGGCTGAGAGCCAGCTGCACTTTGACTGGCCGTCGCACGAAACGCGCCCGTACGTCTGCGGGAGAGCGGCGCAACTGGGGCGCCGCGCGGGGGCCGAGTAAACGCTGGTGGGTGGAGGTGAGAGCAGAGCATGGGGGCATTAAGGATTCTGCCTGCACTCCCCCCTTCTGGCTACCCCATCCTCAGGGGCCTGGCGGTCTATGTTTCGCAGCACGCCCAATTCTGGAGCCTCTCTCTTTTATATTTTTCTCCTGCTCGGTTCGCAGCAGGTGCTTGCGCCTATTGAAGGCCCCCCTGTGAAACTGTGAGGGGCCTGCGGGGCCCCACAGTGTGTGGCTGCGATGGGGAAAGGAAGGGGGAAGGAGGGGTGATAGGTCACCCTCAGACAGGGAAAGAGCCAGCCATAATGGGGCCTGTTGTTTCTATGCACCGTGGCACTATCCGCTATCCGTAATACACATGACGAGCACTCCCTGGTAATGGAGCACTTCACCATACTGCAGATGAGTGCATAATTGCATAAGGCCGGCTTCTTTCATCAAAGTTGTTGGCCAAAGCTATTTTTAATGGCCAGTTCAGGAAACTTTTTATCTCGTTGCCTATTTCTCTTGCCTTTTCACAATCATTACATCGTTTGTTTGTTTCACAGACACGTTTGTCCAGAACAACATCTTAAAATCTCACATTTTCAAATGCAATTCATTTAAACGTGGCTATTTCCTGATGCAATTCAGACGAAGTGCCTTTATCAAGGGCACAACAACAGTCTTCCACTGTCAAACGAGTCTACATTTTACGCTCTCTATCCATTAAACTATACGACCGCCTCTCATGTTGAGAATAAAAAGATACAGTTTCTTCGTTTTTTTGTTTGTTTTTTAAAGCATGACATTGCCAGGATGGTGTATACTGTGTTTTGGAGCCCCAAATTATTTCTCACTTTTGTTTATCTCATTACTTTATTACTTTGAACACTGAGCTTTCTCAATAAATGCTAGAAATCCGACAGTGTGTTTGTCACTGATGTTCGTTCTCTTAATGAAGACCCTGCATGTGACTAATGTACCCCGTAAACCAAGGCAAGATTTCCAAAAAGTAAATAAATAAATAAACGAAGAACAAAAGGCCTCAAGCAATGAAAGATGAAACGGGGGGAGAGGGTATATATTTCTCCTCCATGCTGCTCTTTCCTCAGCCGGTCTATCACATGCCAGAGCTGAGAGAGGTGGAAAGCCGTCTCTTCCACAGGGGGGAGAATCCGTGGAGGTGGACGGGATAGCGCTCCCAGGGCCGGATGAGCCGGAGGTTTTGGCAGCTAAACCCGTGGCCATCGGCTGAGATGGATGATCATGCTAGAGGATTGAGGGCACGGTGAACTCGAGTGCTCTCTCCCCTCCCCCCTCCCCACCCCCACCCCAACCCCAACCCCAACCCCAAACCAACCCACCTAATCCCATCACTGCATGTTAAGAACGCTGGAAAAGAGTAGGTAATTATCTCGGTCAAAGAAGATAAGGCTGAACTGGTGTTAAAGGGGGGGGGGGAAAACCCTTCAGACACCTCCTTCAGCTTGCAGATTATGGGGAAAAAGTGTGAGTGGAATCCTGTCTACTCCGCCGCTCTCACTTGTGTGGATACAACGGTGGCTGGTGCCGCCTGTATTTTGATCGTATGGAAACACTTCCATTGTCGTTTTTCGAAATGTTCATTTCGTTTGTGTTCATTTCGCTGTGTTTTCATGAAACGCAGCGCGTTTCTGCTAACGTCGCTGCGTTTCTGTCAAATGCGACGCGTTTCTGTAATGCCGTTGTGTTTTCGTATTTAGAATTTTGTGTTTTCCAATTTGCAGTTGTTGCGTTGCTTTGTCTGTCTCGGCCACCATAATTCCAGATAAAAAAAACATGCCACATCTTTAAAGATGGTGGCGGTGGTACAGGAAGGAACAACAGTAGGATCATTTACTTAGCATGCGCTCTTACTTTCTTCACACAAGCTATTCTGTCATTAACATCGCTGAAACACCCAGTTTCTCATCTCTCTCTCTCGTAATTGTTGTGATTAGTGTCAGGGGTTCATCTTGTTGTTAGAAACATCTGTGTTGCAACGTTTTTTTTTTTTTCCTCCATGTAATGAGCCAGTATAATTTGTCTTCTTTTCTCATTTTCCTTGATTAAAGCATTTGTCTCTGACAGTATGTTTTTTCCTTGATAGCACACTTAATGAATATAATTTGAAGTGAGACTTATTGCGAGTTTCATTGCAATGCTGGAATTGATGTCAGTTGGACTGAATTACAGATTCAGCCGTAGCCGTGCTCCGTTGTCCATTTTGATCCTAAACCCCCCTCAACGGTCCAGCTCAAAGTTTCTTTCGGCACTTAGTTTCTTCGGTAATAAGGTGATTCAAGTTGTAACTATAATACAAGCGTGAGAGAACCCTGATATACTGGTGAAGCTTAGACCAATGCTTCCAGGCCGGGGATGGCCATTTTCTTATTCGGAGACGTTGGCAGAGAGCACAGAATCTGCCAACCTCTCGAGAGGGAGCCTTAGCGCTAAAAGATCCATCGCTCCACTGCGGAGTATTATTCAGCTCTAGCCAGAGGGTGCAGGAGTGTGCTAGAAAAGGGGAGCCCCTGTCCGCTTGATGAACTGCGGTTCGCTGACCACCACGGTCCCAACGGGGGGACCCGGAGCTCGCTCACCCCTGCTCCCCCATGGCGCTGCTCTGAAAGAGGTTCTGGGAGCAGGTTGTAGGCCGGAACCCGTGTCTGTTTGACCTCCTACCCTCCAATTCTTTGGAGGAAAGATGATGTCAAAACTTGATTCAACAGGTTTTGCTTGACGCTTCAATGCTGGTGTTAGGCCAATCACTCGGTTTTAGAGATTTATTTCACACTTAACGTAAATTGAACGTTGTGACCCGAAAAATGTGTTATTGGACAACAATGAATTTCTTTTAATCCTATTTGTTTGTAAGAGATTGTTATCCCATACATAAGTGCTTCCCACAGCTGCTCTTTATAATTCTGAGGACAGCATAATTTAACAGGCAGCAGTGGCCATGAGTGAACATTGGAACACCAGGAATTTTAGTATTAGTTCTAGGGTGGGGGTGGGTGGTAGTCAGTGTAAATCCCACTTTATAGTAAAAAAAAAAGACTCGTGATTGGTTTAAAGTGTGTGCTGGCAGATGGCTTTACACAACCTACATTGACAATGGGGTGAATCTGATTAGTTTTGGCTTCTTTTAAATTCAACATGAAAGTAGTCGGACGGAAGTTCGCATATCTAAACAGTTAAAAATCCATGGACTCAAGTTCTTGTGATTTGGAAAAATATTCCTACTGTAAAATTCAAAACCCACCGGGGCAACTTTGGTTAAATATAGGACTGTCTGACAGTTTAATGGCAGTCTGTGAGAGCGAGGAGAATTCTGCGAGAGAAATCTTGCACACACCTTTGCCTCCCTACTGGCGTCGAGCAGATAGTTTAATACATGGACACCTCAGGATTGGTCAAGAAGAAGGGCAAAGAATGGTGAGAGATTGCTGCAGAGGATTATGACTGCACAGAGTCTGAGACTTACCACCTGCAGAGACTCGATTCTCTGTTCCCACCTCTATTCCAGACCAAAAAAAACTGTTACAAAAAGTGTTAACAATTCTGAGAAAGCAGGTACATTCAAATTAGACAGCATGGCTCTCTTACTTGTCATGTCACGACAGAGCTTACCCGTCACGCAAAATGGAGCTTTTCAAAATGCAGTACTCAATGCGGCTTCATTTCAGACTGAACGTTGTCTGTGACTCTTACCTGTAATATGTTTTAGAATTTAAGGATTTTTTTTTTTTTTTCAAGATTCTTTGTTGGTCTTCAAGATACCTTAACAAAATATTGTGTGGGAATTATTTTTTTTAAAACTGTTAAAAGTGTTGCTCAGTGTGAAGGACAGATCGCACTGGCGGTTTGTTAGAATGACCCTGTAGCTTTTCAGCCTGGTGTGTTTTGTGAGCCTGTTATTATATTTTTTCGTTTCCGTATGTATGTATTTATTTATTTATTTATTTATTTATTTATTTTTCTGTCAGCCATTGCGGCGCTCCTGGTTTGTCCCCCTCGTTCAGTCCAGCAGGACGCAGTGGCGCAGGAAGGGTGGGATAATGAGAGCACTGCCATTACATGGCAGCGAAGTGTGGGTTGACTCTACACTCAGCCAGAGAATGTTCTGTAACTGGGAGGCGCTGGCGGGTAATGCATGCGAACTGAGGCGTAGCTGGCAGTGCCCGTCGGACAGGCGCATCAAAAAAACGACTCCTGCGGGAAAATAAGAAACCCTGGGAGAATGGGGCTTTTGCCGTGACATAGCGAGTTTCAGTGCATTCATCGTAATGCTTCCATGGGGTTGATTTTCAAACACTTATTGACTTCTCTCGGGAAATGTAAATTAATTTCAATCTCCAATTAGATATGCATGGTGAATGTAGAGATAATTTTTAGGAAAAGGGTTTAAGTGCCCTTTAACATGAGAAATCCCCTCCCAGCATTCTGACCCCCTCCTCCTCCTCCTCCTTAAACCCCCATACACACACGCTCTCACACACACATATACACTTATAGGGCATGCTTTTCACTAGAAGGGGTTGTAAACCCCTCCTCCTCCTCCTCCTCCTCCTGCCTAAACCCCCATACACACACGCTCTCACACACACATATACACTTATAGGGTATGCTTTTCACTAGAAGGGGTTGTAAACCCCTCCTCCTCCTCCTCCTCCTCCCTAAACCCCTATACACACACGCTCTCACACACACATATACACTTATAGGGCATGCTTTTCACTAGAAGGGGTTGTAAACCCCTCCTCCTCCTCCTCCTCCTCCCTAAACCCCTATACACACACGCTCCCGCACACACATATACACTTATAGGGCATGCTTTTCACTAGAAGGGGTTGTAAACTCCTCCTCCTCCCTAAACCCATATACACACACGCTCTCACACACACATATACACTTATAGGCATGCTTTTCACTAGAAGGGGTTGTAAACCCCTCCTCCTCCCTAAACCCATATACACACACGCTCTCACACACACATATACACTTATAGGGCATGCTTTTCACTAGAAGGGGTTGTAAACCCCTCCTCCTCCCTAAACCCATATACACACACGCTCTCACACACACATATACACTTATAGGGCATGCTTTTCACTAGAAGGGGTTGTAAACCCCTCCTCCTCCCTAAACCCATATACACACACGCTCTCACACACACATATACACTTATAGGCATGCTTTTCACTAGAAGGGGTTGTAAACCCCTCCTCCTCCTCCTCCTCCTCCTCCTCCCTAAACCCCTATACACACACGCTCTCACACACACATATACACTTATAGGGCATGCTTTTCACTAGAAGGGGTTGTACTTCTGTGGATCATGACAAATACACTATGACTAATTTCAGTATAATCTGAAAATATACATATTTACTTCAAGGCGAAGTGGTGTGTAACAACTCACTATTGTCCTCTACAAAGTGATATGCTCCAGAGTAAAACTTTGGATGGATTTGTCTTCTGAAAAAAAAGCTTCATACCTGGATGGGTGTTTTTGTTCTAACATTTATCCGAAGATGGATAAAGGACAGCTATTTCTTTGGCTCGAACCAGCTATAATGAGGATAAAGTGTTTCTATGGTAACCTAAGTACTTCAGTAAGACTTATCTCTGTGAGCGAGTACAAACAGATGAAGTCTCTTACAAATGTATTTAATGTTCCTGGTAAGGAAATAGCCAAATTTGCTTCAGAATCCTGATTAAGATACACGATTATTATTTCTGGATGAGTGTGCCTTTTGATTCACTTAGCTGACAGACAAACAACAACCAATGAGTGTCATCTTAGCTCCTAATGTGCAGGAACATTCAACGAGAAGATTTTAAGTGACAGAGAGGATTATGGGTATGCTCTGGAGTGTTCCCATCATTCTTTGCCACACAGTTTCAGCTTCAAATATCATGCAGTGACACTCGAAATAGCGGAAGATGGCTTAAGTAGTTGGGGGTGCATGATCCAAATAGTGTTTTTTTTTGTTTTGTTTTTTTAAACCTGTTCTCGTAAGATCTTTACTTGGATAATTAATAATTTAGTTACTTGGATTTTTGTTTTTAGAGAGGGACAGGAACAAAGCAGCAAGAGGCCCACCGTCCGCATCCATGGCAGTCTGAAATAAAATTGGATGAATAATGTATACCATTAGATATTGCGGCAGGAGAATAGAAACATGTCTCTGTGCTGTGACAGAATATACGTACATGTATAATTCGACTTTAGTACCAAGCCTAAGGGAAAGTGCTCCATTATCTTAAAACACACTTGTGAAACATTCCCTAGTTTTTTAGGGGGGGGGGGGGGGGGTGAACTGAAGGATGGCTCTGTGAGCTCGCTTCACATGTCGGAACGAGTGTTCACCTTTGAATCGCCTCTGCCGCTAATCACCCTTGTCGGACAGAATGCCGTGGTGGTGAACATGCCACCGAGGAGCTGAAAGAAGATACCGAGGGTTTGGCTCAGCGAGGGAATTCTGATCTATCTGAGCTTAACGAAGACAACCACTGAAACAGGCGAACCGTCGGAAGGTGAGGCGCTTGTTCGCGTTCCACGCCTGAAGACGCCCTCCCTCACCGCGTTTCAAGTTTCGTTTCGACTTTTGTTTCGGCCGTGTCCCTGTTCTGAACTTCCGTTTCTGCCCCTTTTCCGAAGCCTCGCCCCTCGAGAGAAGGTCTATGATGAGCGGTAACCGCATTAGCATTGTAAAGAGCCCTCCTGGTGCCGTCACCCTGGGCGTGTTTCCGTTCTCAGATTCATCTCATACCTGCTGCTTTGTGTGATTCTCCTGGAGGAAGAATTTGAGTCTTTGTTTGCTCATCTATAAAGAAGGGGAAATGTTTGGTTATTATGGGAAAATGCAACCTCAAAATCAGAATTCAGCATTTTGCTTTTTATTGTTTTTTATTATTGTTGTTATTGTTTTGGGGGCTTTTAAAGTTAATTAAATGCAAGCAAGACATTCTGTACTCCCTTATGCAATACTGTGAATCCTTCTCGCCTGCTTGAGTCGATGCAGATCTGTGTTTATAATTCAATATAACAGCTGTGTGACCTCTGGACTGAAAAAGCACCTGCTTTTGATGTCTGGGAACAGCCTTGGGTTATGTTCTTCTGAGAACCTCCAAACGTTTATCTCACCACACACTGATTGTAAGAGTTTTTTTATTGGGACTATTATTATTGGGCAAATGCTACATAATATATCACCCTCGAGCTCAGAAACATTAAAAAAAGGAGGCCGTTTGCATGTTTTCACCGAGCATGACTGCATACAAAATTGTTGAATTATTTACTCCATTTTTATAACATCAAAGCAAGAAACAAAAAGTCTGAGTAAGTACCACTTATATTATTGATTGGGAAGGCACACACCTGCCTGTGATAATTTTCCCCTGCAGCAACTCAAAATGAGTTGGCCGGTAATCCCCTAAATCTAATCATTGTGGGCATTCAAAGCTATTTTTTTACGCTAGGTGTTGAAGTACTGTATTAAATTGGTTACAAGTGGAAAACGTTTCTTTTAACATCCACGGGACCGGAAATCTTTCCCAAACTCTGCGGCTGCTGAAAGTTCTCATAAATACAAACTGAACGCAAGTTTTTGAATTGAAATGCATGCCTGAATAATGTCTTCTTGGCACTCTTTTGTATTCGGGGGCTTGTTTCGTGTTCCAAATTAAATCAGGTTTGATTATTCACGCAAGGAGGAAGCCGAGAGCAAGCTCTCGCCAGTGGCACTGTTTAAAGGTCCCAACCCCAACCTGCAGCGCAGGATATATTAACTCCATAATTCAGCACGGAATGGCAGTTCACCACATCGTCATAAACAGAGGTTGCGCATTTCCATATCTGACTGAGCTGGAGTATGCAATCGGACTCTTGATTTGTTTATTGCGGCGACTTTCACGCGGCATGAATTTTGTATGAAACCCTCCGCAGTCATAGTTATGAGCATTAA
The DNA here is from genome assembly GCA_029718625.1 of Synaphobranchus kaupii. Lineage (NCBI taxonomy): Eukaryota > Metazoa > Chordata > Actinopteri > Anguilliformes > Synaphobranchidae > Synaphobranchus > Synaphobranchus kaupii. The sequence continues at coordinate 31,238,764 of CM056393.1, read as the reverse complement.
ATATTCAAACGGTCTCTTTCCCATGGGGGAAATCTGGGAGGGTCTGTCAGGATGGAATCCCACTTCTCCCCTCTTTAAAGCAATGTATGTTTTTACTTTCCCCCTTAATTCCCTGTATAAGTCGTCACCGCAGCCCCATGGCTCCTTATGCCAGGCGAATGACACGGGGGTTGATCGACTGTGGTACTCTGGGTGTGCGTTTGGGGGCCGGGGGTGGACAGGCCGCTCATCTGAGGCCCGCCCCGCTCTCTGACGAGCAGGCCTTCCAGAAACGCCATGTCAGAGACCATTAGCGCTTGTTATGCTTGGATGCTGCTGCACTGGCTGGTGGGCTTGGATCACTCGCGGGCCAAAATAGCAGCCCCATCTGGGGGCAATGCACACAGACTGCAGGTAAAACCCTGTGAAATCCCGATCATGCTTTAATGGAGCCAACAACCATGTAAGCCCCAGCTATGCTGTTTATTATTATTATTTTACTTTACCCAAGGTAATTAACGATACATGGCATGTACATTTTATATACTACATATAATTTCTTTTTACTTTTATATGCTGCATTTTTTGGACAAGTCACACTTGGAAAACACATTTTTAATCACAATATGAATCACTTGGCTGAATAAAGGATAGATATACATACTATACATATGCATATATATATATATATATACAGATCCTTTCCAAAAAATTAGAATATCATGGAAAAGTTGTTTTTTTCCATAATTCCATTCAAAAAGTGAAACTTTCATAGATTATAGATTCATTACACACAAAGTGAAATATTTCTAGCCTTTATTTGTTTCATTTTTCATAATTTTGGCTTACAGCTCCAGAAAACCCCCAAAACAGTATTTCAAGAAATTAGAATAGTGTGTCGAAAATCAGCATTTACTTCAGTTATTTCAGAGAATGAGTGGAGTGGCTTGACTCGAGGAATCCGACAGTTGTAGCCCATGTCCCGGATACGTCTGTACGTGGTGGTTTTTGAAGCACTGACTCCAGCTTCAGTCCACTCCCTCTGCATCTCCGCCAAATTTTGGAATCGTCTTTGCTTGACAATCCGCTGAAGCCTACGGTCATCTCTTTTGCTTGTGCACCTTCTCCTGCCACATTTTTCCCTTCCACTAAACTTTCTATTGATATGATTGGACACTGCACTCTGTGAACAGCCAGCCTCCTTAGCGATGACCTTTTGTGGCTTACCCATCTTCTGGAGGGTGTCAATGATGGTCTTCTGGCCAATTGTCAAGTCTGCAGTCTTCCCCATACTGAACCAAACTGAGATAAGCTTTGCAGGTGTTTTGAGTAAATTAGATGATAGTGTGATACTCAGTCTAAAACATTAATTCTCTGAAATAACTGAAGTAAATGCTGATTTTTCGACACACTATTCTAATTTCTTGAAATACTGTTTTGGGGGTTTTCTGGAGCTGTAAGCCAAAATTATGAAAAATGAAACAAATAAAGGCTAGAAATATTTTACTTTGTGTGTAATGAATCTATAATCTATGAAAGTTTCACTTTTTGAATGGAATACAACTTTTCCATGATATTCTAATTTCTTGGAAAGGATCTGTATATACGTATATATATATATATATATATATATATATATATACATAAGTAAACATATATTTCATATAAGCTGCAATCCAGGCCATTCACATGAGCTGCAGTGATTTCTTTGGTTTACTCTAGTTAAAATACCGGTTCAGGTTCAAATTTAATCCCAACCCCCCTCACGAAACAACGTGTCTTCAATGATTTTAACTTGACATAAACCCTTTTTCACCCTATGGGGAGCTCAGGACATGCACCCATGGTCTTCTACGATTGATTTTGCATTGGGGATACTCTGTTATAGACTGTGTTAACGCAGATGTTTATTTCCTAGCGTGACTGAACCATCGCCACTTTGTTCTTTCTTATTCATGCCTGTTTTTTTTTTCCTGGTTTGTTTTTTTTCCCCAACAGGTCTTCATTAGCTTTCAGAAAACACTGTCTCAAAGGCACACAGAAGCACTGAGGCCCATGAGTGCTTAAGTTACCTGTCTCTATTCAATAGAACCGTGCCCTTGTCAGATCTATTGTTCTTCTCTCCTTCCATGACGCCTGGAGAAATCGCTTTTTAAAGCTCGCGAGTTTGAGGAACAAAGCTTGTGACCCAGAACTGGCCCTATCTGAATCAGAGCGTCTGCTGTCAAAAGTGTAATACAGGCAACAGTCAACATCCAGCACTCTGACAACCGGCTCTCAAACACTGGAAACTCTTAAGTTTCCATTTTGTCTCCTTAAATCAACTGGCTGAGAAGAATTCAGATGGTAAAAAAAGATTCAAATTAAGTGCTTTTGTTCTAATTGCATTAAACATTGCCTCAATCAAGCAATGAGAAAATTAGCAGCAAAGAAGATGACAATCTATGAAACTAGCCTTGAGACTAATCAACATTAAAAGCAGCAATTGTAGATGTCACATCAACAAAAGTGGCTGTAACAACGTTTCATTTTCTGAGAAAGTGTGAAAATTTTTAAAGTCCTCACAATGAGAAGAGCTCTGTGTGTGTTTTTATGAACGTAATTAGCCTGTGTGCGTGTACTGATGTGATTTCAAACCACTGGGGAAACAGGAGCACTGCTGCTGCCACCTTAAAAGGTAATTTTCCATCTCCCTGTGGCAGTGTCGATTGTCTAAAAACCTGGAAATGCATTTTCTGACATGAAGAAGAGTCGACGACATTTAGTCCCGTCATCGACTCGTCAGACCCAGCTTGCTGCTCTACGGGCTTCGGCATGCGGATAAACAGAAATGTGGGCTCGATGGATGACTGCAGGAGGTCCGTGTCGCTTTTTTATTTATTTATTTTTTTTGCCTGCATGTAGCCACAGAGGATTAAAACATTCATCAAAGTAATGCCCAAGTATCAATGCTTGGGGAGCTGGGCACTGTTCATTGAGGTAGAAACAGAGTATTAAGTACAGACAACTTGGAAGGGAAGAAATGCAGTGCTAAGGGAGGAGGTGATGGGAAACGTCCCTAACATGAGCACAGTAATGCTGAGACTTGACATCAAGTTCCCTATGTCCCTGGATCTCTGAAAATAAAACAATTGTGTAAATTAAGTGCGGGGATTGAACTTTGTCAATTGTCAATGTAGCTCAATCAATAGGGCCATAGAGAAAATAGCCCGTCGATAGAGGCATGAACACTCCAGCGTATCGTAATTTGAATCGTTTTTCATTTCACTGAAAATCTTTTTTTCCCCCCCATTAGTTGAGTTCAGTATTGTTTTTTTTCAGCTCTATCAAGTTTCTTTACCATGCCAGGTATGCGTCCCGCACCACATCACATGACTGCATTAATGTGTAGCCAACAGTTGGTGCAGAATGAGCCACAGTGCAGGATCAGTGAGGCCTTAAATCCAATCAGAGAAATGGCATCCACCGCAAAACTGATTAAACTCAAGCGTCTCCTATTCCAATCCACTGATTTATATCAAACGGCAATCATTTTGCCTCACAACCAAAAACACAACAGTCCAGGCCCCACAAAACAAAAAATATGGTTGCATATTTCAGAGTTGGATCTTGTTGTCATTCTTGACGGGTATGCAGGTACTAGCAGTGGCGTATTATTTGAACTTTTTCCAAACTGAAACGATGACAGATGGCGTTTACGGCGCATCTCCATAATTAGCGCATCGGAATCGCTTGCATGTGCTGCTGTGCATTTGTGTTGCATACCTTTTATGTCTCCAGGTGGGTCATTTGAGGAAAAAAAAAATCATTATTTGCCATGTTATCTTTGCCAGGCAGCTTAAAACAGGGTTCATAGGTAAAAACATTTTGCAATTTAAAAAAAAAAGTCACTAAAGAAGCTCTACCACAAGACCAGGCCTTGAGAAGTAAATGAAGTGAAAACATTTGCTGTGACCCCTCGGAAGTATGCAGAACGAGGTAGAATGAAGGCGGCTTGACGATGATGTCTGGAGGCGAGAACTATCTCCGAGTTACGAAATAACAGTCATCCGCCAAGAGCTGTGGCCTTTAGCCTCTGCAATATTCATAAGACCTTTGTCTTACTTGCTGAATGACCTGAATGCATTAATACTGAGGAGGTTTAGCAGCACTGCTTTGCCAAAATCCCTCAGCTCTTCACAAAGTCCTAGCAAGAACCTTTACAGTATTAAATAAGGTTAATCGTCCCACCAGTCACAGCTTCCTGGCAGAGGTATAAATGACATAATCTATCTACGTATCTATCTATTTTCTGTCCAGTTATATTAAAACTTATACTCCAACAAAAAATGCTAAGATAAAGAGATACTGCTGAGCCTTTTCTAAGGCCTTTTTTACCACTTCAATTTGAACTGGAACTGGTAAGTAGGTGTGGTAATATGACGATCATGCCACGTAGTCATATTATGAATATTCACACGGTCAAGGAGTGAAAGGGATCTTGGTGAACTGACTCAGCCCCCTTCCTCCTCTCTCCTCACTACTAAACAAACAACAAAATGGCAAGCGACAAGAGTGACTGCAGGCAGTTTTGAGGTGGAGGAGTTTTAAGTGGAGGAAGAGGATTCCTTCATGGTGGAAGACTCTCCTCGCGAAGATGTTGCTCGGGCAATACAGCCATATTAATTAGAGCCACCGCCCCGGCTGTATTGGTTGAGCAACGTCTTCGTGAGGAGAGGACCGGGGATGTAACCGAATGGTAAAGCTAACGTTACCTAGCTAAGTTAGCTTGTTTGTCTGCCTAAAGTAACGTTACTATTGAATACATTGAAATACACAGCAAAACCCAGTCACATAGTAACGTTAGTATATTGAATATGGCTGGTTGTAGCGCCCTCATAGCTTCACTTGGTCCGGAGAGAATTGTTATCATTTATTAGCTAACATTATTCATAAATGATAGCTAAGATAACTAGCTAGCTAGCTAAGTTACCAGTTCTCTCTAGACCAAACGGGGCTAAACTCACACACAATAGACTGCCTTGCATTACCTAACTCAGTGGTTCTCAACCCTGGTCCTGGGGACCCCCTGTGTATGCTGGTTTTCGTTCCAACCACAATTGCAATACCAGAATTTTAACAAGCTGTTATTTTTTCTTAATTAGGTGTTTTTATTGTATAGAGAGAACACTTTAAACTCTTTACTCTCTTAAGCCACGTTATATTAGCAATAGCTATGCATGCTTTGAAGAAAAAAAATCCCATGTTCGTTATGCTTATTGTGTTATATTGCAAACAATTACAAAGAAGAGGTAAGAACTCAAGTGAATAGGCTCCTAATTAGGTAATTGAACACAAGTTTATGTTCCTTCATAATTTTTTCCTTAAACTTGTTAACACAATGCAGGTTTGGCTCGTTATCATTTGCTTTGTCTTTGAATTCTTCATTATTTACCAAACGGTTAGTTTTAGTGGCCATGTGTCCACAATTTCACCAATTATGAGCCAATTGATTCACCTCAGTCTTTAATTTGATCAGTTAAAACATTTTTTACCTCCTTTTAATTGTTTACAATACAGCACAATGTGAATATTGGACTTTTATTCTTCATGGCATGCATAGCTATTACTAACATAATGTGGCTTAAGAATGTAAATAATGCCTCTAAACATTAAAAACACCAACAGCTTGTTAAAATTCAAGTATTGCAATTGTGGTTGGAACGAAAACCAGCATATACAGGGGGTCCCCAGGACCAGGGTTGGGAACCACTGACCTAACTTATCGATACATTGCGTCCGAGTTACTGACTAACTCACCATCTTCCAGTTCGTCTCAAGACCCACCTTTTCACCCTGGCCATACGTTACTCCCAAGTCCCCCATCCCTCGCCTACTCTACTAGACTGTGCTGCACATGCCCCAATGCTCCCTTAGCCTCTTGCTACTCTCACTCTGTCTATGCCTTTGTCCTTGTCTATATATTTTGTCTACCTTTGTCTCTCACCTTGTGCTGTAATCGTATCCTAGTTTCTACGTAATAGTGTCTCGGTTTTGCTAGGGCTACATCAAATGTATTATTGCTATCATTTATTAGCTAACGTTACGTATTCATAAAAGATAGCTAAGATGTAATGATTACAAAATGCACATGTAAATACAGTATACCACCCACAGATTACAATGTAGGTATTATGTAAATACACAGGTATTTAATTATTTCTTCGGCAAGTGCGCGTGCTCTACACCGATAGCTTGAAGCCACTGGCTAAGTAGCGCTAGGTCTCTCGGCAGATTATGAAAGCTAACAGAGCCGGTGGTGTTGCACCGAGGACCGATACATCTCTGACTCCTTGGCATAATGCAGGCAAGTTAGCTAAAGATACCAAATAGTAAGACGTTGTAGATTAAACTCTATGTAGCTCGATATAAGTCGTAATATTAACGTTAGCAGTAATACAAAGCAATTCGCATTTGAACTTGAACTAGCTAGTTAGCAGTACAAGGGTCTCAGTCTCAAAGAGGAAAAAAAAAACATTGGTCTCTGCTTTTATACCACGTGCCCAGCCGAGACCACCCCTAGGACCACCTGAACTCCACGCATTTTTATGTTAAGGATCTCGTGACGTCACGAATCCCCGGAAACCAGCGTATTGGTAAGCCTACACAAAAACTCAGAAAAAAACATTTTGACTAAACATGAGATCTTCGGACATAAACAGTTGTGTATAATCATAATCTAACCCAAAACATCGGTTTTCAACGGGGAAAAGTCGGTTTTTGACTGCAGTATTACTTTAAGTCTACCTACAGTAAAAAAATATATACCCATTTATACTTTGAGTATGGTGTACTGTGTATTGAGAGGTTTTTGAGATACGTTAAGAAGTTTATTCATATTGATGCCAAGGCATTATTTAAAATGTTTGTTTTTCTTTGGGGATCAAACTGTTTCACAGACTAATTTTACCAAGTATACCCTTTCGGGTTACAGTGAATCTGAATCCGTTCATGATCATTGCAATATTTCCCCTTAAAAATGGATTCATGAGTGGATTTTCAAATACAAGAATGGGGCACATGTCATTTGTTCTCCAGAACAAAACTCATCCATGTATGCCTCTGTAGGTTTTCATTTTCCCACTGGAATAACAGAGGCAGATTAAGGCCTGCTTGTGGAACGTGAACATATTGTAAACCTCATGCTAATCCTACAAAATAGCATCAAAATTCCCTTACCGTATTTTCATCTGTGTTTGTTTGTTTGTTTGTTTGTTTATTTGCTGTTTTGTGTGGATGCTTTACATTTCCTTTCATTAATGGAGTAGCGTTACAGAATCAAAGCCCATACATACTGTATGCATGTATCCCCTCCCTTTTGAAAGAGCTTGGAGAGTACTTGTTGTGAGATGTTTGATAGCAAACAGCTCTCTCCCTCTCCTGGTGTCTTGAGGGGGGAGGATTACAGAACCTGAACTTCAGGGATAGGGTGAGGAAGATGTCAGCTGGAAACCGTGGTCTATCCTGAAACTCATAGATTTTTTTCCTCTACTCTTGATTCCAAGGAGCCATTGGAGTTTAATGACTTATTTACTTCTTTTTTTTCTTTTGTAATGAAAACCAGATTATTATATTATTAAATATAAGTGAGTTTTCTTTGTTTTTACTATGGCGAAAGATTCAGTCAGCGATGGCCATTTCACAGGCCCATAGGGCTGTAATGTAAGATTTCGATTTCACACCTTTAAAATTCAAAGGCTGTATTCTTCGGCTTGCTGCATCTGAAAATCCCTTTACCCCAGAAAATCGCAGGTCTTATTTTTTCACATGTTGTGTGTCCAACATTGTCGTGGACACAGAGAGGATGTCAGTCTCACAAAAGGACATGCCTTTCATGCGGCACAGCAGTGAAGCGGGCCAGGGTTATCTGCAAAATTCTTTATCGAACAAAATCATATTGAGCACTGAACAATGGAATGCGTATGCCACCTCCTGCAATCCACACAGAATTTGTCATTCCCAAGCATTTCACAGCTTGCATGGCCACATGATTGAGTCAGAAGCTAATACCTTTAGCCCACCGTCGTCCTGTTGGGAACACACTTGTTTTAGTGCAATCATTCATTTTATGTCAGATGAATGGAGTAGAATGAATGAGGTGTATTGCTTTACTGCATTTCACGGTAAATTAGTCTCTGGTGAAATGGCTTTCATTTTTTTTTTTTTTTTTTTTTTGTTTGTTTTTTATAAAAACTAATATGTGGGCTCTAAATGCATTTTACCTGAAGAGCGCTTAGATCAGACACAAAACCTGTCATGTGCCCAGTCACTTTCTCAAATAGCATCCAGCTGTGCAAGGCAATTTCTTTAAAGTTATCTTGAAAGAAAATGTACTGTATGTACCATGCCAATGCACAGCATGCCTCATAAACAAGAGTTATGGGTATGGAAATAGTGGTGTATTTACCAAAATATTGCAGTCATAACGAGCGAATGATGAGTACCACAATATTGCAATAATAAAACTTGAGTACTGAATTTACAACAATATTGTAAAAAATTACGAGTAACTGAAAAATGCAGAGTAATTACCAGAAGGGTGCCGGATTGCAAACTGCATTGTGCTGTGCTGCTGTGACCTTCAACAAGGTCATTAACCTGTAGTTTACAACATTATTTCTCAAATAAAAATGTATTGACTATGGGAGTACAGGAGAAAGTATCTGACTTGCTGCAGTAAATAACCAACTGTATAGATGGATAATATGTGAATTCCTACACAATTAATTTATATAAGTCACTCTGGAGAAGATATAGCTGATATAGCAAATGAATAATGTAAAATGTAATGCAAAAACAGGTCTGGGTATATTTTGTGACCTGGCATCCCTGAAGTTAATCTGCTGAAGCAGGGCTTGTTTTGAAGGAAGGGTAGAAAATAGCTCAGTATTCAATACCAGTCGACAAGCCAAGACCCTTGAAATGGTGCAGAATTGAAACTTTAGGCTATTTTCCTTCTTTTTTTAGCTTTTTTTAGCTTTTTTTTCTCCATGGAAAAAAGGCCAAGCAAGCTCATTCCATTTGTGTTTCTTTTTCTTTTAACTCAGACTGAAAGATCAGGGATCAAACCTGGGAGGTAAGCGTGCTGCAGACAGATCAAGAGCTTAGCGGCCAGTGATGAGAAATTGTAACTTGGCTATTCCGTCCCTCTTCTCTTCCCCCATCTTCACAGAGACGGTAAAGGTTTGTGAAGAGTCCCCCGAGCTTTCCGCAACCCTGGAAATAAATTGAACAAAATCGTCTCCCTTCAACCCTAAAGCGACTTCAATGATCGCTCTGTCATTTCCAACGATTCAGTGGCATTTTCAATCCACGAAAATACGGTGTTTTTCCTCTCCTTTTTGGTCTTAACCAGCCGTTTGTCTAATCGGACTCACTCCTTGTTTTAAGGGGGTGACCGCATTAGAACTTCCCATGTCCGGCTAATAGAAGGTAGAAAGCATGGTATCATTGGACGAAAAAGCGACAATAGTTTTTTTTTGTTTCTTTTTTGTTATTTCAAGATTCATTTAAGGTTGCCCTGGAAATCGCCATCAGCCATGGCTAAGCCATCACTCACCTACCCTTACCTCTGTTCTAAACATGACATGGCACCTAAACTCGAAAACAGAGGCCATTCTTGCAAACTGTGGTTTGCCTTCCTGGCGTGACGCTAGTACTGGGTTTGAAAAACCACTTGCGATGTCTAGATTACGCTCTGAAAGCGGTGGAAAAGAAAAAGACCCGTCTGCCTCATACCCACACATATCACGGGGAGGCTTTTACTGTACACTAACACACAACGGCGTAATCGAATAGAATAGCAAGGCATTCTTATTTGATTTCCTCAGGGAACCTCATGAAGATTAATGCCTTTATTTCCCAGGCTCATAAACTTCAGCCAGTCTCTCTTTTTTCCCGTTTAATTTGATTTCCCGCAACTCCTTTGGGAAGACAATGTCATTTAAAATATGCGCCCACTCACAAACACACAACTGTACAGGGACCTCAGTGCAGACACAAGCTTGCCTGCTGTGGTATTATGATATTTTGGGGGTATTTATATCTTTTTTTATGTTGTCCTTTATTCGCTCAGGGTGAGGGCTGGACCTCTGCATTTTACAATGGGCGCAATCCCCCCGTAAGTCACAAATGTACTGATGGCAGGGTGCTGAAGTGGCAATTGTTAAACACCAATACATTTGGACCCCAGCTGCAGGCATAAAAATTCACAATATTACATTGTAGAGCAGAAATAAAATCCCCCGTGGAGGTTTCTCTATAGTACAGTAAATTTCCTACATATGACCATTGTTTGAGAAGAGATTAAAAAAAATAAAAAAATAAAAAAACATATTTATGGAAGAACTGTAATAATGTTTCAATCTTTACATACACCTGGGCAGTTGAGTACGCAGTCCCGGAGCGAGAGCCGTCTCCATCACAGTCACGGCCTCGTCTCTCCGTCGTCTCCGGTTCAAGCCTATGCTGAGACAAAGGTGCAGCTGCCCGTTTACCCCCCCCCCCCCCAATAGCGTGACAGCTGTGCCCCCTGCCCTCTGCGGCAGCTCTAGAGAATGGCAGATGTCATCGCTCTCCCCGGGGTGAGGAAGGGAATGGGCCAGCGCTTTTTGGGCTCATCCAGATTTTTTTGGTCCTAAACTGCACACAGACACCAGTGCCATCTTTATGGCCGCAATAAAATTTTAAGGGGCGAAATTAATATATGAAGATGTGGTCATATTGTTAAGGATGGGAGAAGCACGTGCCACTTACCAAATGCCATTGGCTTTCAGTGTTGTGCTTTGCTGGGTCGTAAGTAGTACACTTGTCATTAACCATGAGATCAATCTCCAGTTGTCTCTAATTAACCCAAAGGGCCTTGGAAAAAGTGCGGATTAGAGCGTCTGCCTTCTCTTGCATCTCTCCATCTTTCCAGGAACCCCAAATGTACAGTCGTGTGCAGCCGATCGGCTCCCAGGGAGTGCATCTGGCACTGAGGGCGAGGTAAGGCAAGCCTCGGGCGTGCGTCAGTGACTCACTAGGCAGGCCCGTGAAGACAAAGCACATTATCACCCACTTAACTTCCCCCGGATTAAGTTTAACGAATTGTACGGAGAGCGCGCGCGTTGTTGCGTGGGGGCACGGCCACCCAGGCACTTCTGGGATAAAAAAACGTGTGACATATGCCCACTCGAAAAAATTATATTCCAGCTGATGTCTGTTTGGTGTTTGTTTGCCAATGTGTTTATTTTCTGGAGATGGTGGTTTTAGCCTGTTTTCAGAAAGTGGCCTTCTGTCTGAAAAATGGCAGCGGCCCCGTGCCGGCCTGTTTGTCGTTCTCCTCAGGCAGCTGAATGACCGCATCCCAATTTACCATCAGACTCATATCAGCTTGCAAATAAGTTGTGAGCACGATCTCTCCCCTCTCTCCATGCTTTTTTTTTGTCTTTACTTGTACGGGCTGGCAACTGCCAACCGACTCCTGGCCGGTCCTTTATTTTACAACATATCGGCATCATTGACCGACTGCCAGCCATGTGATTCAGGACAGCCAGAGCAGAGCTCGTTTGCGTTAATTAGGAAATTACAGGGGAGAGGGACGTGACCCGGGGTGGTGCGAGGGACATTGATCAATGGATCCACTCTGAACCCTCGACACCGCGGATACATTTAAACCCGACTGATGGGCCCAGAGAACAGCTGGAGAGGTCACTGTTTCATATTAATAATGCTTTGTATGAAAAAGAAAATCCCCCTATGCTTCAGCTGAACACATAAAAGGGCCCCTCGGCCTTCATTCTTCAGTATCAAGATGAAATTCATTAAGGAATCGTAATGGTGGATTAATCTGTGCTGTAACCACTACGGCATGCTTCCCATTGAGACTGCTTACACTTTGAGTTATGCTTACATTTTGAGTTGAGATGAGGGTTGCGGTTTGGATGATAGTTATATTTCATATATCTTTTGACCAACTTTGAATTAGCTGGTGGCCTTGCTAGTGCTTCCTTGTAGTTTTGTTCAAAGCTTATATGAGTTTTTTTTATGCGTAATTGCAGCTTTGTCACATGATTACGCAAACTCAAACCTAAACTGTGACAGACTAGTCCCAATTGTGTAATATCTCTACCACATTGAAGAGAAGGATAAAAGCATTGTATTGTCAAGGCCAGCACTTTTCCTCCGCATAGCATCCATTTAAATCTCTTTTCACTTAAATAATTGTTGAATCTCTTTTTGGAATAAGTGATATTATTGCATCGTGACTGCACACAAAGTTGAATGAAAGCTGGCATGAATCATACACGCCTTTTAAAACGTTGAGCTTATTTTCAAAAGCAATGACCCGGGCTGTAAAAATAGAACAGATCATAATTGCCTTAGATATATTGTAAAAAGCAGAAAGATTCTCTGATTGTCAGAGACAAACTTACTGTCAATGTAGAGATGATGAGCTTCGATCTCCACCATGCCTGTAAAATTCCACTGAACTGGATATGAAATATGAAAGCAGTCAGACTCATGCGAGTGGGGCAAATATGTAATTTAATATACGTCACAGCTCTTTTGGACATCAGATTTCCATGCGTCCCTGAGAACTTTTGGGGCACTTTGTTAGTCATATGCTCTCTTCTTCAGAGAGCATTTCACTCACCTTTGTCAATTCCTGTGTGATTCATAACCAGATTTGCCCTCACGGCACTTGTATGCGTAAACCTCAATTTTCCTGCCATAAAGGCTCCCAACCGAAATAATGTTAATGGCATTTCTATGAATGTGCTATATTTGCAGAGGGAAATAACTAAATTCTACTCTGCAGTCTTGAAATGAATAGACCATTGATTACGAAGCGGAAATTTCAACTACCAATTCAGCATTGCCATTACCGTATTGTGGTGCATTGTGAAATGTGTGGGGAATGCCAACCGTGAAATCAGTATGGGGGAGTCTCATAGAGTTTTAAACACACTGTAGTACTGAGTAGGCTGTGATATTTTGTTTTCTTGCTTTGATAGGGGAACGTGTTCCTGATATGCTCTCTCTGACTCCTCTGCTGTTTACACAGACAAAATGTGCCATTTCTTAAAAGTTATGCAGCACCTTTCATTTTTTAAAGAGCTTTGTTGATCATCATTCATTTAAATACAAAACATTTTACATTCAAACAACATTTTGAATAACATCGCATTACATCATAGTGCATTTTCTATATTGTTTAAATTACATTGCAATTTCTTTACAACTTACATTTGATCTTGAAACATTCAAAAGGGCCCACGGTTTGAAAAGATCCGTTTGCCTATCATGTGTACCTTTTCCTTTTTAACTCTGGTATTATTTGTTTAAAGGCCACCACACTTGAAATAAAGACATTGTCAATACAAGCTTTACATTTGATTTTCGTTGACTTCACTTCATTGATTGCAGCACCTTCATAGGCTGAGGAAGGAAATGAGTTGAACACATTTAGAGCCTCGTCACAATCAGGTTAAGTTGATTTGCTGCCATATCCCTGGAGATATCCAATAAAAAACACAACTCACTGGAAAGGCCCATGTGATCTGTGGGGTCTATGAATTGCATGAATTAAACAGACGCCCTGATAGCAGCGCTTTGCGACACGCTTAAACCCACTTTCAAAGCGGAGCATCAAACCTGTCCCACATGCTGAAGGGGAACCGTCATTCCGAAAGCATAGTCGTGTATCAGCGTGTATAGTTTCCTCCATCTTTAATGAACGTGTCACATCCCTTCCTTTGCGGTCATTAGGGGATGTACATTAAAGCGTGCAGATATGGTGATGTATGACATCACCGGAATACTTAAAGCAATAGCATTCCGGTCACTGATCCTCCATCAGATCCGGCGCCCGTGAGAACGGAAGACGTATGGATAGTTTATTGGACACCGCTGGGAGCATACATTTCCACTGCACTGCACATCTGTGCAGGATGCTTCAAGTGACAGCATCGTTGAACATCGCCAGGAGAAAAAACCCAGTGTTTGCCTCTCACAGTCCAAAATGTATTTCCATAATGTATATCACAGTAATTGGAGGAGTTTCATCTGCCAAGATGATGCATGCATAAGTACATGTGTTATACATTATTTATCTACGGATGTCTTTAATATATTTTGCCATGTTTCTTTTTTGAAGAGCATATACAGTATGTACTGTATGTATGTATGTATGTATATTGTATAGTCTTCAAAAAAGAAACATGTCCATATATGTTACATATATACCTTAAAGATATTAGCACATAACTAATATGTTATGTAACATAGCGTATGTTTTCTGTAAGTGGTGCCCAAAGCAAAATGTCACCAGATAAGAATCAGGATGACAATATACCTACATGGATGCCTTGTGTGGGAAGATAATAAGTAAGGCATTTGAAGCACTGGGGGACTAACTGACACTCCAGGAATCAAAGAAAGGCATGGAAAAGGAATGTAAGCAGAAGCAGAAGGTTCCGGAGTGTCCCACCGCACCTTCTCTGAAGGTTTCATACAGATGACGCCTGATGATGTGTTAAAATAGATACTGGAACCATAAACATTTTGCTGCAAGCTGCGCATTGGGAGATTGACAGAGAGTTCTGGTAGAAAGGGCTCAGTGGAAACGACCAGAGTGGTGAAGAACAGTGCTGATTTTTGCTTTCATTTGTAAGCACTACGGACAGAGTCGTTTGTGTTGAGTGTCAGTCATCCAGAATAAAATTGGATGACTCTCAAGCAAAACTGTAGTAAAATTCTTATGATGTGTGGAATTAAGTATTTTGTGTTCAATTGTCCATCAAGCAATGTGCCACAGTGGAGTTTATATCCCATCTCGTTGTTGTTCAAAGGGGGGTATCAGCTTAACCAATAAAAGGATTTGGCATTAATAGATAAAGCCACTCCTTAAAAACCATGGAACAACCCACAAGGCAGACACCTTGGGCTACAGATAAGAGAATTAGCCAATGAGACTGCAGCTCCTTAAAAGCAGAAATGTTGTAGGAATGTAATTATATAATATTGCCCAGCTTAAAAACAAAAATAAAACTGAAAAATGGTATTACTACATATTCAACAGACTAGTGAGTATTGTACGTATATGAGTAAAGTAAGTGCTTTACTGCTTTCTTCATTTGATATGCACACCCAGTTGATTGCTAAAGATCTCATCATTAACAGAGGTACACTTATGTTAAGTTTGAGGCCATTTTGGCTGTTCTATACAGTATGTTATATTTTTTCTTCAATAAAATGTTAAAAATTAAATTGTTGCATGAATTTTTAAGACTGACCCAGCCTCCAAGCTAGATAGATAGTTTACATGAACACGTGTGAAGGGAATGTCTCGCCATTAACTTTTCACACAGATTGTAATGGTCAGTATCTGTTGATGGGATTATAGGGTGGAGGCTCTATGCTGTTCTGAAATAATCTTCAGGCTTCTTGGTCAGTTTTGTGGTGTTATAATTGATCCAGTGGTGTTTACTAAGTATCTACAATGTCCTCCTATTCTCTTGAATACATTTTTTAATTGACACAACATTTTGAGATTCAGTTACCATTGGCAACTAGCACAAAGAAAGACACATGATATGACAAGAAAGGCTCTTGAAACCATCTTAGTGGTTGTCTGGACCCCTCTGGTGCCCGCCACATTTTGGAAGACCGCCAAAACATTTGACCCGTTCCCGGTTCAAAATGACTGGTTTTGAAACCCCCTGCTCGTGACATAGCTTCAGACATGTGTGCTGATTGTGGTCGGAGGGTAAGTGAATGCACTGTCCCTCCCACTACTTCCTGTCTCATTGTGCAACGGGGGGGGGGGCCCGTGGGGAGAGAGAGAGAGAGAGAGAGAGAGAGATTAGAGGCAAAAGAAACAGTGCTTTTCAACCCTGTTGTTTCTTTTTTGTCACACAGAGGCCATAATTGTGGCCTTTCTCCTCCAGGAATAAAAGGCTCCAGGCGGAAATAGCCCTTCGCATCGGCATCAAAATTTGCACTTGTGTTGTGAGGCGCTAAATGTTGCCCTGTCTGATTTTTTCTCTTGATTCCAGATGCGTAGACGTGCCTTGTCTCTGTCACCTGGCTGTGACTAATTCCCCAGGATCCTGATAGCGCCGCCCTTGTGGAGTGACAGAGGGCCTTGTAAGGGCACCAGGACAAGGTGACTGCCATGTAATTAAAGCCTCTGTAATTGTTATCGCTGCCACGGTGGTGACGAGAGGTGGGACCCATTCCCCCACCCCACCCCCCCCCTTTGGGTGACGACAGCTTTGTGTGGAATCTCATTGTGGTGAATTACTGCGTATTGTACGAGGGCTGATTTTATTTGAGCAGTGTGCGATATCTGGTTGTTATGACATATTGTGGACAGAGTATTCCCATTCACAAATGCTTGAGAAGTGTTTACCATTGTTGTCATAAGCCACCCGTCCCCTGTCTGAAAGAATTAGAAAAAAATACTCCTGTCAAGTCAACTAAAATGTTTTTTTGTTTTTTAAATGCAAATAAATGTTAAAAATAACATTCTGTTGGTCACATAAGCAAAGGTAAAATAGTTTCATAGGTCAGGTGGAGCTGCCAGTTGCATTCCTTAGATATTTATTTCAAACTGAGTAAATATTAGCGTGTATAAACGGTGCCGGTAGCGAACACCTGGGCCATGCGGCCTTCTGACTGATGGAATAGGGGTTACTGAGGGGTCAAGCTCCACTCAGAGCCCAGCAGATGTTCCGTACCGGGGGAATCTGATCCAGTGGGGCTTCCTGTTTCGGTCCGAGGTACAGACATCGCCCCGGTCCCTGGGAACTGTAGTCGCGCTCCCGCGTTGCCAGGGGACGCGGGCCATTTGTCAGGCAATGGGCAAACCATCTCCACGCTGCGGAGCTAAAGAAGACAAAGCTCTGCTAACCAAGCGACAAAAGGGCCAATACATTACTCACCTGCTTTGGGATTCATTGCTCAGCCAGAAGGGCCTTAATTGTGTGGATCTTAATTTAACTGGCACTGCCTTGACCACACATTAGCAAACTCCTTCAGCCTGAGCTAGACGTCATCGCAGGGGCGAGAGATTTCACACCTCCAGAAGGATTCAATTTAATGAGATTCAGGAAAGTTAAAATATTATTCTTTTCTTGTTTTTTTTTTGGTAGGCAATTAGTGAATTGAAGCCTCTAAG
Source organism: Synaphobranchus kaupii (assembly GCA_029718625.1). NCBI lineage: Eukaryota > Metazoa > Chordata > Actinopteri > Anguilliformes > Synaphobranchidae > Synaphobranchus > Synaphobranchus kaupii. The sequence goes on along the minus strand of CM056393.1, from coordinate 31,221,582 downwards.
TTTCTTGGCAGACTGCATCAAAGTCAATCTCACAACACTGAGTGAACCTGCTCCCTGCGATTTATTCTGGCTTAAAACTTCCTTCAAAACAAGGGTCTGGAATTGCAAAAACACATTTACCGTCATGCTTGCAGAAAGGAGGGGGGCGAAATATCAGTTTTAAGATTAGTCCCATAAATACCAAGGTGTCAGTGTACACGCGCAGGGGTGTTGAGGGGGTGGAAGAGGTGCTGGTTTCATTTGAGAGGTACTCTCCGATTCAGGAGAGTGTGAGCTTATAGACGGGGGGGGGGGGGGCGGCGTGAGCGCTCTGGGGGCGGGCTCCCACGCAGGCTGAGGAGGAGTGAAACGGCAGAGCACGATCTGCCCGAAACCTGTCCAATTAATCCCCACCTCCCACATCTGCCGGAGGCGTAAGGAGAGAGGCGGGAAGGTACGCGCACATGCGTGTGTGTGTGTGTGTGTGCGTCTGTGTGTGTATATATATATATATATATATGTGTGTGTGTGCGGGCGTGTGTCTGTCTTTCTGTGCATGTGTGTGTGTGTGTGAGGGATGGAGAGGGGTAGAGGTTTTCTCTTTGCACAGGCCCAATTACCGCAGTGTGAGGGGAGACTGGTGTTTATGAGCACAGCCGCATAGCGGGGCCAGCAGCACAGGCGCTGGTGGCGCTGGCTCGTGCAGGTCGGGGGAAATGCTGTAAACACCAGCCCTTATTATAGTGTGAGTCAGTGCCGAAGAGGTGGCCTGTCATTTTTCCATCCGCGCGCGTCTCCAGTCGCGTCCAGGAACGGCCGAGCACCTATTCTGGTCCCACTGGCCCGGGCGGAGATTCCGCGTTCGCATTCCTGATCTCTCCTCCCACTCACTCAGGCAATGGGACCATTTCCTGAACAGGACGTCACACACAGAGCAGGAACGAGGCGTGAAACAGAGGAAATGCACCTGAAACTGCCAAAAAAAAACAGCACAAAAAATCCCTCTCTCCAAGTACATACAGTATTACTCACCTGTAACATGTTTAGGGTGTACATGGCATTTTGACCATGAGCATAACAGAGCTCCCTTGACAGGAGACACACAGTATCGAGAAATGTCTGCTTTGTCCACTCCAATAATCAGTAAATTTCTGTCAAACGTCCCCTTTTTGGGAGTCCGGCCAGTCATTTGGGAGTCCTGCATCGATGGCCCAACAGTGAATACTTTATTATTTATTTTAAAATGAAAACAAATACAATGTGTGCATACATGCACGATACAAAGCAAACGTAATGTGTGCCTTCATACCACTGTCTGTACGTGAAAAGCCAGTCAATTGAAAATCCAGAGTACGTTACAATTGTAGCCGGGTAGCAGAAAATCACATAAGATCTAACTAGCTTCTTGTGAATGGTCAATATTAACCTCCCCCACAAACCATTCTGTGGTGCTATGTAAATTTGTCAAAAACAGTCAACATAATATTGTCCTTCAGTCACTGGTTCCTTACAGGCTACAAAGGCCAACACTCAGTAAATTCTCACAACTCGCAAACTGTACAGGAAAGTGCCTGCCCCAATCTTCAGTTGCAAGGTTACGCCTTGATTGATACCCTTTGGTCTAAAACGGTAAGAATATGGAGCAGAAAGGAAATCCCGATGTTCGGGTGAACGCAGGCTCATTACAAAGGCAATTAATGCACATGGTAACTAAAACCCACTAAAAGTTTCATGGCCGCAATAAAAATCTTCGAAAAACACTCCCCAGATCTCTGTTAACGGCCGGCTCCAGTTTTAGCATTACCTTGTGTAATGTGAGGAGGAGTCTGTTTGAAGGTCCCCAGTAAAATATAAAAACTACCCTGTTTCTTTCCCTGTATGCATTGCAGCCATCATAATGATGCTGAGGGAGCTGTGTGTATTCTGAATGGGGGGGGGGGGGGGGGTTAGATGGAGAGGGGTGGTGCGTGGGTTGGATATGATGATAAGTGATTTCACATGCAAGGAGAAAATGCTTCCTTATGCTTAAGGTCAGTCATCACTGTATGGCTGTATTCTTATATTTTCTTTTTTTTTTGTCAAGAATGAGACAGGAAGCCGAATTTCAGAAACGCATGGCATGACCCCTCAGCCCTGAGAAAATCAAGTCAAAAGGGTTTCAATTGGTGACCTTTTCCGCCTGATAATCTCCTGCCAGGTGTGTGTGTATGTGTGTGCGTGTGTGTGTGTGTGGAGGGAGGGGGTACCATCTGATATGTAATCCAAAAGCCTGAATCACTCGACAATCAAGATGACCTAATTTCTCGGAATTTTTTTGTGTCAGCTTCCTGTTAGAGAAACAACTGAAATTGAAAAACGTCAATGACTAGCATGCAGGCATATCTAACAGCTGATGTACAATCTGAATGAAGCAAATTGAATGAAGTGCCTTCTTTATTTTGAACTGCTTTGTGCATTTTATTGAGAAACAATGACTGTGTGGCAAGCGCAGGTATTTTGATGAGCCGAGCTTCGTCCCTAGGGAGTGCTTACGCATTTCATTTCATCCACAAGCATTCAACACAGAAAGTGTGAAATCGCAATACCGAATATTATTTTAAATGGCCGGCTGCATTTATGAACCCTCCAAAAATAAAACGCAACCATTAATGATGTGCCCCAGTCCCAACCATTGTGAATGACAGCAAGTGTGTGTGTATGTGTGTGTGTGTGTGTGTGTGTGTGTGTGTGTGTGTTTCTCTGTCTCTCTCTCTCTCTTTTCCCTGCAGTGGTACTGTAGGACTTGATTAACTTACCATTAAACGGGCACACAGTTCTCAGCTTCTCCAGACACTTTGTAGAAAGGCCTGTCCTGTAGTCCACCAAGACTCTGTTTTCCCACCCCCTCTTTCTTCCTTCCATCTGGCCACTGACCGATCATTAAGTAGTAAATCTATCAGTCCCGGCCGTGCCTGTCTCCTAGCTGACTCTTCCACCGAAAATGCCACCAGCTGGAGTGAGTTAGCTTGCCCCAGCTAAACGTTGAAAAGTTGCTGAGCTCAGCCCCCCTCCCCAGATCAATAAACTGCTTGGCTGTTCGGTTCCTTCCCCCATCGCAAGCCGATCAATCCTTCAGCGTCTGCCACAGCCGAACTGCGCTGCGCCCCGAGGCTGCTACCTGGCGCATTTCATTAACACTGCATCTCTTGTGACACACACACACACACATGGAAAGCACTGGCACACACACGTGCACAGAGAGTGTTTCCTCTACGTATTACTTCACCAAGGTGAAATGGCAATTAATGAGATATGAACGCATCCATACGATTTATTAATTACTTTTTTTATTTCTTTTTTATTTAATAGGTAATATTTTGTCTACGGGATTCCACTGGGGTTGTATTTCATATCGTCATGCGCTTGTGTTTCATATTAGCATTAATTATGAGTTTTCTTTTGCAAAAGCGTACTCAGAAGACACTTTGAGGTGTTGTTTAGTGTGGAGATTAATCTTGCTAAACCTCTGTTTGTGCTTTTTCACCTGAAAAATGCATCCAGTTCAGAAAGCCCTTCTCTCTCTGCAGTGGAGCTGTGCCTTTGCCTTGCGAACACTGGGAAACTCTCCGCTCAGTACATGTATGGTCTCCTATACGTACAGCAAGTTCTCGTTACCAAGGTAACTGATATTAAATCAGCTTGCCATTGATTCAGGGTTATATTTATTTTCCTCAAGTGTTTATTTTCAGAAGGACAACAATATTACTGGGCAAAACAAAAAAAACAATAAACAAAAAACAAAATGTTTTTTCAATCAGGTCAAAATGAAAATCTGCCGATTTTGAAATAAAGGGCTCCCGTCCTAACGGCAGCATGTGTCGCCACTGTCTATGGAGTTTAGAGGAGGAAAATAGATTTTCAAGTTGAGGGGGAATTTTGTCTGTTCATGGCAATTGTGGACAGGGGGGGGGGGGGGCTTGTGGCTTTCCGTGGGAGCTCAGATGAGTGGAAGCAGCCCTCCTCCTACGCAAGTGTGTTCTTACAGCCCACTAAGGGGAAACCTCCTCCTCCCCCCACTCCCCCCACAACCCAATTTAATTATCTGTGCTTGGAGTGCAAGCAGGCGCCATGGTAACCAGCGGGGGAAAGGCGGGATGCGGTTTCTCCCGCGAGTCGCGTGCGCCTGCATGCAGCCAATCGGCACCTGTTGGAAACAAGCGGCCACCCAGAGTCCCAGCGGATCATTAACGCCATTTACAGGTTTTTTTGGATGCCCGCAGCCTCCCGTCTCGCGTGGCCGCCCTCACCGACCCGGCCCTGCTCAAGCCCACAGCTGATGACTCAACACTATTTGGGCTGGTCTCAGCGGGGGCGGAGACAGCACATCTAGCATTTGCTTCGCGGCACCTCCAGCTCTGGAGGCCCTACAAAGAACACGGAACATGCTCTCTCTCTTTCTCTCCCTCTTCTCCCTCTCTCTTTCTCTCTCTCTCTTTATAATTGCTCCCCAGCAGCTCTCATAATCAGAGTTAATAACATGGTAACAGGAAAGGCAAAGAAGCATGTAATGGTTTGGCATGGCTACCCAGAGACCCACTCTGCTTTTTATGACACCATCTCATACATGATAGAACAAGCACGAAGCAGCATCCACCGTGCGCCACTGGGCTGTTCTCTCAGTGCGCGACAGAGGGAGCCATGCTATGGGGCCATACCCACACACACATGATGCCATGGATATCATTATAGAAATAAGCATCTTTTTATAGGGAATCTTTTTATAGTTCTATGCCAGGAGGCAGCAGTGTGTGTGTGTGCGTGTGTGTTATGTGTGGGTGGGTGAGTACGGTTGTGAACTGCACACAGCTGTACGCTGTACCCAAGATGTGCTTGAGACAAGAGTTAAACGGAGAGGCGCAGTGACATCTAGTGGAGAAGATGTTTAATTTTTTTCAACTGAGAAGACTCCCCACTTCAATTTGAATAATTACTGCTTCATATACTTCAGTAACTATTTTCATATACTTCAGTCAAGTATTTAACTTTGATTTAATTTTACATTCTTTTTAAAATTATATTCAGGGGCAATTAAGCTCATATTGCCTTAATATGGGTATTGGTAACATTTCTCAAGGTGAATAATATCAGAAAGACAAAACAATGATATTCACATAAAAAACACAGAACCCAAACATTAGGACATCTATCTATCCTTTTCTAGCTTCAAGCGCAAATTTTTTTTGTCTCTAAAAATAATGCGCTATATTTATACATAAACCTGCGCATAACAAAGGCAGTTTAGCATAATCGCTTCACAAAAGCATTATCGTGTATAAGCAGTGTAATAATTTGTGTATGCCTCTGGGAGCATCACAAAGGTGGCAACAACAGTGTTGCATTATGTTCTTTGATTTTAATCATGTCCCAGATGGTAATTATGTTGTCCTCACTTTAAGGGTCACCGATTTATTTGCTGAAATGTTTTGCCTGTTTGTATATTTTTCTCTGCTCTGATTCAGGTGAAATGGTGTATTAAATGCAATTACAGCATATCTGCACCTATCAATGCAGAGACATGTAAAAACAGCCAAAGCAAAAGCTGGGGTAACCTTGGCTGCTCTATTTCCCAGCCGTGACAAGCGGACCTTCTCTGAAATACTGTAATGCCTCATGTATCTTGTTTGGAACAAGCACAAAGGCCATACTCTGCAGAATTTTAGAGGGAGGGAGGGAGGGAGAGAGAGAGAGAGAGAGAGAGAGAGAGAGAGAGAGAGAGAGAGAGAGAGAGAGAGAGAGAGATGTTTATCATGCCAAAAAAGATAACGTCACAAGTGTAGCCCCCATTCTAACATTTTGAAGTTAAAGGGCAGATATATGAGAGAGAGAGCATGCACAATAATCCAGACACATGAAGATGTCGCCTCGAATGGAAGTAAAGTATTATATTAGAGCCACGAAGCTGCGGGTTTTCATGCTGCGCGGAATATGCACGGGTCATGCCAAAAGAGTCTGCCATTCATAACGTCGGAGTCTCAGATCAGGGCCGCCCCTCGCAGGGAGAACTGGCAGCTGTCATTTCAGCGGGAGAAACACACCGCTCAGGAGTGGATTTCATCAGCCGGGGCTCCATCAATGAGGACCATATGAGGTGTTCTGGCAGCGCCGATGTATTTCCCAGAGTGCCGAGGCTCAGGTCTGATATGAGCTGTAATCCCAGGACAAACACAAATACCCGTGGTTGTGCAAACCCAGTCCAGAGTGAGGCTGCTCATTGTACAGTGTATGATCCTATCAGGTCAGATCCCTGGGGCGAAATGTGGTAGAATACTGGCCAAACACAATCATTTCCTGCGTTATCTCCACATTGAAGCCTTTGTAAGGAAGGATGTTATTGACATACATCACTCATAGCTACAGGACGCGGGGCTGGCCAGGCCTGTTCTTCATTTCCTTTCCAGCCTGTGGACTGTATATGTGCAGGAAGGGGTGGTAGGTGGGCTTCAATGTGTGTGAAGGGACATTACATTGAGGAGAAAGGCGGTGAACCATGTCAATCATCGCTATGCATATGTGCTACCCATTTACCTGAAGTAAAAGTATTGCAGTGTAAGGATCCAATTTTCATTCTTGCATTTTGAGTGCTTTATCTAATGTCTTTGAATGTGTATCTTGGGCCTGTATGTTTTGTTTTTTTCTGTGCGGTGAAGCAATTGCAAAGATATACAGTGACATCTAGTGGAAAAAACAATGTATAACGTTTGTGAGAGGACACAACACAAAACCGTTTTTCATGAGTCTACTGTACTGTAAGCACTTGTCAACAGCAGAGACTACAATGTCATGGTATACAGATAACTGAACACGATGGCAGTAACCATCCTTTAGTGCGCTTATAAACAAGCACCCTCACTGCACAAGCATCCTTGTTTTTCAAGTTGCCCTCTGAGCCAAGACTCGTGTTATTTCTTGAGGCTTTTAGGTCAAAACAAAAGACGCTTTTACCTCAAGAGCAGGTTCATGATCAGCGAGAGGGGCTGATGGCTTTTAAAGACGTGCGCATTCCTGAAGACTTGGCAGCTTTCGGCGTGCGGAAAAACAGAACTTCGGGATGACCAGGGTAGATCCCCCTGGGACAAGGGGGCAAATGGGAAAGAGGAAGTTGTGTTTCGGAGGGGCATAAATCTCTGATCCCCCGGGGTGAGCTGTCTGTGACTAGACACGGTTTGACCCGTCTGCCCATCACATCTGACCCTGTGATATCCAGACAAGAGAGCCTTTCCGGTACCCCTCCTACTCCACCCACTAGCATTATTCGGCAGTTACACCCCACCCACCATGCTCACCCCCCCTCGCCTGGTCTTCCCTGACACTGAAATAGGAGCCCATCCTGTTTGTGAGTGCCTGTTTAAGAAGCTTCAGCGGCTAGCTTACTCCCTGGAGGCCCGGTTTCAAAGGCGGGCTCGTTCCAGGTCAATGTTAGCATTCCTTTTCTCCATCATGACAGAGTGTGAATTGTGAAAAAACAGAGAGTGGGAGTGGGGGCATTTCTCATTTCTCAAACAACACATGCACGCACACTCGTCTTTACCTGAATATGCAGGACTTCACGTTGATTTGCGAGGCATTTGTGAGAACTCTATGCTAAAGTTAGCCTTTAAAGCCAAATAAAGTGCAGGAATCATCTTTACTATACACTTCATTTAGGTCTACAGCTGCATATTCAGGTAAAGACGAGTGTGCGTGCACGTGTTGACAGATTATTGACAGATTATTATTAATAGTTTGTTGCCAGTTGCCATGTGCTGTTCAGAGAGGACCACAATGGAAATAAGTCCTAGACTTTATTGTGTAATCCTCGATAATGTTTTTAAGGCATGTACTTACTGTGTGTAGGTGTATGTGTTTCTTTTAAAATTGTCAAATAAAACAAACAAACAAAGTATGCAGCTTTCCTGAATTTGGCTATGGTAGAATTTTGTAAAGAAGTCTGCAAACAAAATTAGGAGGAGTGAATAAACATGTGCTGCCTATTCTCCTTTAAAATAATGCTAAATGCTAGTAGCTTATTACCCCTCTCATTTTCTCATGCTATGAATAGCATAGAATTTGTGTGTTGGATTAATCTTCATAGGCAAGAGTGCTAGTTAGAAGGCTACTACAGATTCCTAACCTTGGGCTACTAGCTTGCTTCTGCAGGTTCGATTCTGGCGTTCGACTATGGTCACTTAATTAGGACATGATTAATAAAAACACATTAATAACAATGAACGGCAAGAACAATATCATGGAAAAAATTAATGTCTAACAGGAAACGTTAGGCTACACCTGATAAGAGCAGGCTGAGCAACACAGATGGCCATGAACATCCTAACTTTTAAACTATAGCATAGATTTTAATTGTGACACTCAGAAATAATGTATAGCCTAAACATATATTTGTTGTCTCTGGTTTATTATAACACACACATTCAGAATGAGATACAAGTATCAGAGGGAGGGATTAATAGCATCTCAGCCTGGGGTTAAAATTGGTCAAGCAGAGGAGGGAACAACGTGAGCAGTGGCAGGGAAATCCCCCCTGTCCCCCCCGTCAATTTGCACACTGCTCGCTGAGCGCAATGTATTTTCCACACCGCGGTTTATTTAGCAAGCTTTACGGTCGCTGCCGTACGCCGGTACAATGCGCGGTCGCTCGGGGTGGCTGGAGCGATCTGAACCATGCTGGATCCGTCATCAAACAAGCCCAGTGAAGAAAAGTCAAATAAAAAATAGCAGTGGCTTTCAGAAACACGCAGATACACATTGACTACTCACCTCACAGAGGAGAATATGACACCAGAGACGTGCTGAACTGAGTAATTTCCCTCCGAGGCAGCCAATTCATGTTAGCCACAAGGGCCTGGATTCATTTAAAGCAACGGCCTTTAGGTTTCATGTCTCATGATATGGCCCTGGTTGGATTATAAAGTAAATCTGTTAAGGTGAGGAACCACTGATGATCTAATCGTGTTTAAACCTGACTGACTAAAGCCCAACCATGTGAAGTAAAGTTATAGTAAAAAAAAAAGCTAACAGTACAAATTCCCCTTGAAGAAACCACCAAAGAGAAACTAAGTGGGCCAGCGAGCATTGCGCAAGTGAACCCAATCTAGTACACGCCACACTTGGATCTCTAAGCTCAGAGTGTAAGAAAACTTGCTGTGTGAATTTATGCAGCATAACATAACATAACATGCTTGAGCAACAGTACCACTGATGATCTAATCGTGTTTAAACCTGACTGACTAAAGCCCAACCATGTGAAGTAAAGTTACAGTTAAAAAAAAAAAGCTAACAGTACAAATTCCCCTTGAAGAAACCACCAAAGAGAAACTAAGTGGGCCAGCGAGCATTGCGCAAGTGAACCCAATCTAGTACACGCCACACTTGGATCTCTAAGCTCAGAGTGTAAGAAAACTTGCTGTGTGAATTTATGCAGCATAACATAACATAACATGCTTGAGCAACAGTACCTTTACAACGCTAATAGATCCCCACAGGCTGCTAAATGTCGGTAAACTGTTGAGGGAGCGTGTTGTGATGCCATCAGTTACAGAGTAAGTCAGAATGGGAGGAATATTCTAGTTAGTGTTGTTGATAGCATATCAGCGCGCGGCAAATCTTATCTATTTGTCGAGCTTCCTGGCGCTCTGCAGCAAGTAGGAACAGAGCGTGCGATTTGGGTTCCATGCTTGTTTTACTAATCGACCCTGCAGTCAAAAGCATCATTCGATGCTAGCGCCGCGCCCCGGCTCCAATACAAGAGTTAGCTTGTCAGGACTGCTTGCATAGGAATGCCAGCACAGAGCTTGTAACTCCCTTGAGCCAGATAAAGGCTGAATCTTATAATAGATAATATTTCTATATTATGCACTATATCCACAAGGGCTAAACAATGACAGAACACTGCATTGACATAATATGGGTTCAGTTTATTGCACATTTCAGGATGGGTGTAGACGGGAACATCACCATTGTCCCCTGGCTCAAATTAGCTTCAATGAGGTCTTTCAAAATGGTGAAAAAAAGGACCACAGCTCCTTTAATACTTTTACAATGATTGACCATGAACTATAAAGTCTTTGAGGCCCGGGAGTTGGGGCATTAGCATATTTATACAAACGTATAAAAATCTCAGTCCCGTCTTGCAAGCATGCTATCGCCGCAAGCAAAATGATGTACAGTCAAGCAGCTGTTTGAGCCTGTTTGTTTAAACGAAGGCCACCCCGCATAGATATTCAATGAGGACATGTGAAGCAGCGTCTATCAAAATCAGCTCGCTCTCTTTACGTCAAAAGCACTATCTCCAGGCATCCTCGCATAGGTTAAAATGAAGACCTCAGAGCGGATTATTTCTACACATGTCTTACATCAATAAAGGTGTGCTGTAGACTACTACTAGCGTTGTACAAAGAGAAGGGAAGCGTGACGTGTTTGTGTCAGAACACAGCAAGAAGCCAATAGGTCACCCACAAATCCACATAACTCCAAGCTTTGTTTGCATATGTCACAGGGAAAGAGATGAAGAATTAATGTATAACCCTAGGCCTGTCCATATCTACTGGGGCTGTCCTGGATCTGCTGATGGTACAAGCCCTAGGCCTGTCCATATCTACTGGGGCTGTCCTGGATCTGTTGATGGTACAAGCCCTAGGTCTGTCTATATGTACTGGGGCTGTCCTGGATCTGTTGATGGTACAAGTCCTAGGTCTGTCCATATGTACTGGGGCTATCCTGGATCTGCTGATGGTACAAGCTCTAGGCCTGTCCATATGTACTGGGGCTGTCCTGGATCTGTTGATGGTACAAGCTCTAGGCCTGTCCATATGTACTGGGGCTGTCCTGGATCTGCTGATGGTACAAGCCCTAGGCCTGTCCATATGTACTGGGGCTGTCCTGGATCTGCTGATGGTATGAGCCCTAGGCCTGTCCATATGTACTGGGGTTGTCCTGGATCTGCTGATGGTACAAGCCCTAGGCCTGTCCATATGTACTGGGGCTGTCCTGGATCTGCTGATGGTACAAGCCCTAGGCCTGTCCATATGTACTGGGGCTGTCCTGGATCTGCTGATGGTATGAGCCCTAGGCCTGTCCAGATGTACTGGGGCTGTCCTGGATCGGTTGATGGTATGAGACCTAGACCTGTCCATATGTACTAAGGCTGTCCTGGATCTGCTGATGGTATGAGCCCTAGGCCTGTCCATATGTACTGGGGCTGCCCTGGATCTGCTGATGGTATGAGCCCTAGGCCTGTCCATATGTACTGGGGCTGTCCTAGATCTGCTGATGGTACAAGCCCTAGGCCTGTCCATATGTACTGCATTGCAACTGTCACAAGTAATGAAGTGGATGTAATTTGACTAAGGTGAATGTCAATGGAAACTTTAGTAGATTTTTTTTGAAGGTTTATATTACATGTTGTCATCATGCGACCTACCTGTATGTCCCCTGCGACACATCAGTCAGTCGTGGCTAACATCCCTGCCACAGGAAATCAAACAGTGCATCTGAGTCCATGTCTAGAGTGTATGTAGCTTAAGAGTTATAGAACCTTCCAGCACAAACAAAATGAAGAAAATGAACTCTAACCCTCCAGGAAATAAATAATGAGATATCTGGCACAGATTGTAGTGTTTTTGGAACATAAAACATTGAGGACATATCATAGTGAACGGATGGCAACAGAATACATGTGTGTAGCTGAGAGAGGAGGTCGAGCCAGAAACAGCTGACACTAGAGGATACAGGTATGTTAGGTTTTCCATGTAAACTCCCTTAAAGCGAAAAAGCAGAGCAGCGAAAGTGGATGGCTCGAGCTGTGTAAGACGGCAAACACTTTTCCGTTCTCACAAACGAGACCACAGCGTTTCCCAACCTGGACCGCACGTGTCTGAGGAGAGCCTGGTAACAGATGGTTCCTACATCAAACCTTCCTCTGGAGGTGATCGAGAGAGCAACCATTGAGACATGAAGACGTTAGCCTGCCTCTTACTGCAGTTAGAGGTGGGCTGTTTGAGTAACCACCAGTTGCAGACCCTGAAATGATGACAAAATAATGTGCCTGGAAGCAACCCCTGACTCCACAAAACACCTACTTAAGGAATATTTTAATTAGGGCCTGTTAACACCGTCTTTTTTCTCAGCATATTACATTTCAAAGTTGTCTTCTGGGATTGTCATGCACAAGATAACAGCACCTTTTGCATGACAATGCAAGTCTTTCTCTCAATGAATAGCAGGTTAGAGGAACATTATGGTCAATTTCAGTATTGGAAAATCTGAAGACCCATCTTCCCTGTCTGCCGGTCCATTGGGCTAAACTATCAAATAATGAAACATTGTTAACCAGAGGGGCCAGCTATGTTGCATGTTCTGTTTTTTTGGCTCCCTCCACAGTTTCATTATTATCTATCTGTTCTTCACTCATTCATTCATTCACACACTCTGTTTCTGCCAGATTTTCCTCTTCCTGCCTTGGGAGCCCCTAATACATATCCCTGTGTTCCACTAATCTCCATAATTAAGGAGACAGGTGCCACAGGGACCAACGCCAGAAAACTGCCACAGGAATGCCGATGTCAGGAAGGAAGAGCATTTTTTTTCCACCTTTGATGTGGCTTCAGCAACCAATAGTTCAGGTAAAGCCATATGCACTCAGAATGTACTTACAGTTGAAGTCGGATGTTTACATACACTTAGGTTGAAGTCATTAAAACTCATTTTTAACCACTCCACAGATTTAATGTTAGCAAACTATAGTGTTGGCAAGTCAGTTCGGACATCTACTTATCTACTTCTACTAATTTTTCCAACAATTGTTTACAGACAGATTATTTCACTTTTAATTCACTATATCACAATTCCAGTGGGTCAGAAGTTTACATACACTAAGTTGACTGCATTTAAACAACTTGGAAAATTCCAGAAAATTATGTCATGGCTTTAGAAACTTCTGATAGGCTAATTTACATTATTTGAGTCAATTGGAGGTGTACCTGTGGATGTAGTTTAAGGCCTACCTTCAAACTCATTGCCTCTTTGCTTGACATCATGGGAAAATCAAAAGAAATCAGCCAAGACCTCAGAAAGAAAATTGTGGACCTCCACAAGTCTGGTTCATCCTTGGGAGCAATTTCCAAATGCCTGAAGGTACCACATTCGTCTGTACAAACAATAGTACGCAAGTATCAACACCATGGGACCACGCAGCCATAATACCACTCAGAAAGAGACACGTTCTGTCTCCTAGAGATGAACGTACTTTGGTGTGAAAAGTGCAAATCAATCCCAGAACAACAGCAAAGGACCTTGTGAAGATGCTGGAGGGAACAGGTACAAAAGTATCTATATCCACAGTAAAACGAGTCCTAAATCGACGTAACCTGGAAGGCTGCTCAGCAAGGAAGAAGCCACTACTCCAAAACCGCCAGAAAAAAGCCAGACTACAGTTTGCAACTGCACATGGAGACAAAGATCTTACTTTTTGGAGAAATATCCTCTGGTCTGATGAACAAAAAATGTAACTGTTTGGCCATAATGACCATCGTTATGTTTGGAGGAAAAAGGGTGAGGTTTGCAAGCCGAAGAACACCATCCCATCCATGAAGCATAGGGGTGGCAGCATCATGTTGTGGGGGTGCTTTGCTGCAGGAGGGACTGGTGCACTTCATAAAATAGATGGTATCATGAGGAAGGAAAATTATGTGGATATATTGAAGCAACATCTCAAGACATCAGCCAGGAAGTTAAAGCTTGGTCACAAATGGCTCTTCCAAATGGACAATGGCCCAAAGCATATTTCCAACGTTGTGGCAAAACGGCTTATGGACAAAGTCAAGGTATTGGAGTGGCCATCACAAAGTCCTGCCCTCAATCCAATCAAAAATTTGTGGGCAGAACTGAAAAAGCTTGTGCGAGCAAGGAGGCCTACAAACCTGACTCACTTACACCAGTTCTATCAGGAGGATTGGGCCAGAATTCCAGCAACTTATTGTGAGAAGCTTGTGGAAGGCTACCCGGAACGTTTGACCCAAGTTAAACAATTTATAGGCAAGGCTAACAAATACTAACAGTGTGTATGTAAACTTCTGACCCACTGGGAATGTGATGAAAGAAATAAAAGCTGAAATAAATCATTCTCTCTACTATTTCACATTCTTAAAATAAAGTTGTGATCCTAACTGACCTAAGACAGGGAATGTTTACTAGGATTGAATGTCAGGAATTGTGAAAAACTGAGTTTAAATGGATTTGGCTAAGGTGTATGTAAACTTTCGACTTCAACTTTATATCATCCAGTGTGTAGTCAAAAGAAGTGGGCCTCATCGAGGTTCACCTTTGAAAACATCTGAATCCTGGCCTGTTGGACCAATGGGAAATCTCCATATTTCAACGGCTGATCATTATGGTGAAATATTTCTGCACAATCCATTTATTCAACAAGATTTGACTCCCAACTAAGCTGGCTGAAACTACATGAAGTGTGCATTATCTACAATAAGTACTTCCCAAGAGCTTTGCAGCATGAATGGAGTGTATTCAATATTTTTATTTTATTGCTGTATTAAATATTTCACTTGGAGAAAAGCATACGCATCACAGCTCATTGGCAATGGCTCACTTGAACACAATTCACACTTGCCTGGATTCCAGAGTCCACCTGGGAGTCAACTGATGTGATTGATATATATATATATACAGTATATATATACATATATATATATATATAATTCCATTGCTCTTCTTATTTTGCAATTATTCAAATGCTCTACCCACTGGACTTTTATATAACTTTATCACAACAGGAATGGGTGTGTGCTGCACAAATATTCTATTTTTATTGCAATTTATTTGCTTGGCAAAACCTGTTATGCCGGGTACTTTCACAGCTCAGTCTTGGCATATAATCCATTTGCACAGCTGCACAACCACCAAGGCTGTTCAGGTTATGTTGCTTGCTCAAGGGTACGATGGATTGACAGACCTGGGAACTGAACCTTGAACAACCTGAACGCAGGTCCCCATCGCTCTACTAATAAAGCACCGTGATTAGGTTCTATCGCGTGCTGTTCTATTGCAGAAATTAGTACGAAACAAAAACAAAGCAAATTCACAGCAAACCATAGCAATAGCAACCATGAAAACAAGCAAACATACTGATATCAACTGTAGATCTAGCTTCTGCCCACATTTCTTTTCTTTCTTTTTTTTTTGAGGACTGCACAGAATAAGAGGGCATATCTGCCCTCCACCATATTGTTTGGTTGATCGCGCAAGTTTTTTTCATTTTATTCCATAGCCGTCTGGCAGGTCTGATTTGAACCCAGGATGCAGCAGGCCTTGGGAGATATGTGTGGTAAGTGTTAAGTGCCTCTCTGTTGTCTGCTCCCCGGCTGTGACAGGGCTCAGAGAGGGAGGGGGAGCCACCCGGTTTGGCGACGTTTGTCCCGCACAGCATGACTCACCCTTCAGAAGGAGGGGTCCTCAAAGACTCCACTCCATCAGCGATTTATGATGAATGGCTCAGAGAGGATCTAGCTGGCTGCCAGGTGGGAGCTATTAAAAGTGTATCTGTCAGATCCCAGTGCAGCTTTCATCTGGTGGGGGGGGGGGCGATGAGAGAGACTGCAGCGCCACGGCAACACCTGCTGGCCCACCCTCAATTCCCTGTGCCCATCAACCCCCTGGCACTGCCATCCTGAAAGACATCCAAGATGTTTCAAGATCCATTTAAATTAACGCAGGAAAAGAAAAGGGATTTTTCAGCCAGGCCATGATTTTGTATGATTTTTGTATTTAGTTTCTTTCATTTCATTTTTTACTTTTTGTTCTCTGTGAATTTGTGAATATCTCCAGCTGTCAGCCAATGAAATCTGCAGGGGTTTTCTTCTTATAAGACAAGGAGAATAAGAAGGATGAGAATCTGAATATAAATCATACTGATGACAGACTGCTGTTTTCAGTATGCAGGGACCTTAGCTGACTCATGCTTATAACTGCATTTACTCCTATATAACATTCCCCATCCCCACACACACACGCACACACACCGACGGACATATGCACACATGTACACACACACGCACGCACGCACATGCACACACACACATACGGACATATGCACACATGTAAACACACACTTACAGACACACACACACACACACACACACGGATATATGCACACATGTATATACACACACACACAGACTGACATTTGCACACATGTACATGTATACACACACATATGTATGTACAGGTACACACAGAGGGCTAACAGTGTCCTGCCCCAGGCCTGGTAGAGTAACAGTCCCTGCAGGGGTGGTAGAATAGGCGAGACAGACTGCGCAGTCCCAGGTCCTCTGTTCACAGCGCGCAGACGATGTTTACAGCTGCTGGTGTTTATCCATAGAGAAAGTGTCGTCTTGGCTGCACTCCACTTGTGGGAGAAACTTGCAGCTGGGTTCTGTAAAAGAGATTTCCATCGCCCACTCCTTCAGGAATGACTGGATCCGCGTTATTGGAATTGGGGTAATAAGGCAGTGATCTGTGAAACACAAGGGGTGCCAACTCATATCCCAGGTCTTGTGGTGTGTCATTAAAAGCCAGTAAACACACACACACACACACACACACATATCAGATAAAAGCAGAATAATGTTTTTTATCCCAAGCTGGTACAGCTTGTTTTGTGTAGAGATTGTCTACAACACAGTTTACACCACATCCACTGCAGAAAATTCACCTATGTACTACTTTTATTCAAGATTATATGTTTTGTGTTTCACTTTGGAGCTGCTCTGTGTGCATTGGTGATATAAAGTAATATAAAGTTGGTAGAGTCACTGTTAATCTCATAGGTCTTGTTTACTGTGTAATGATTTAACCCCAGGGCTTTTATAATCACCAGGTGATTATTTCCCAACATAATTCACCGTGTAATTCCACGATTGTGAGAACTAATCCCGGAATAATCAACCTATAGCTTTGAAAAAGACTGAACAGCAATTTTGAGATTTACCACATTGCTTTGGGATTTTAGGCAGGAGTCTTTTAGTTCTGAAAAGAATGATCTTTTCAAAGGCAAATCATTTCAAAGACTTAAATCCAGGGATGTTCTACCTTGGGAAACACTATAAACACCTGCGTACAAAATGAATGGATAAACAAACCAAGAGACCCAGAACGAGGCCCTACCATGTGAGGCTTTTACGCGGAGAAATAAAGTGTCCCGATACATTACCTTATTTTTCTGGCTAACTTTTGTCAATATCACTTTTTGAGTAGTTTACTTCGAGGGAGAAAGAAAAATGTGTGTGTGTGTGTGTGCGTGCGTGCGTGCGTGTGTGTGTGTGTGTTTGTCTGTTTGTGTTTGTCTGTCTGTGTGGGTGTGCGTGTGGGTGTGTGTGAGAGATAGAGAGAGAGAGAAAGACACAGAAACAGAGGGAGAGACAGACACAGAAAGAGCTTGCCAGTGCATTCCACATACACGGGCATTCATATGCAAGAAGATGGAGTTGAAGGGGATAGTTCATCATATTAGAAGAGCACAATGTCTACTGGACTGGTTAAATGTGTGTATCTCATTGTGAGCTGATACTGAATTAAAATGACTTAATTTAAAGAGTATGGGTTGTAATTTTGGAGCTTTAGTAATATTTTTCATCTGGCACTCTCAATATGTGCACTGAAACAACCTCAACCTCACTTAGCTGATTAAAATGTTCTCTCCCCATAAATTGATGTGTGCGGAGCATTCCGGTTCAAAATGGTGACTATGCATCACTCAGGAGAATGCTATACACTGGTAGTGTTTGAGGTGAATTATGCTTGAATCATGCATATGAAAATCATTATCACATTGTCATTATCACTAGTCATTATCCAATCACTATTAAGAAAAAAGACATTGTGTGCCTATGATAATGACATTCAGTCAGGTAAGTGGGCCCCGATTGGCTAATCACCAACTGTCCGTCACCTGACTGCAACTGGATAATTGTGTTGGAAAATACACTGAGCACATAACACCTTAGTGAGCATTCATAGCAGAGGCTCACAGTGTTGAATGTATTACAGACACAGTTACCGTACATAGCAGATTTCTCAGATTAACAGGGTACAATCTGAATTTGGTTCCTCTAGGGCAGAGGAGATTTGCATGACTGCAGCTGAAGAAGGCCTGCAAAACAGTCCTATCCCCATGTCGCTAAATGCTGCCGGGATTCACAGACAATAACTGGCCAGCCACTACTTTCCTCACAAGGGACACGACATGGGCGATGCCCAAAGCCTGGGCAGGATAGGGGCATTCGCACAGATTAGATCTGCCCCGTGAAAGGAGTCAAACAGGGAAAAGCTATGGTAAAAACATGAAAGAGTTTAATCCCGTGTGTACCCAGGAATAGCAGGCACAATGGTGCGTTGCAGAGGCTTATGAATGCAGCAGCCAGTGGGATCAGACGCTGGGAGCAGGTCCAGCAAGCCCCCAGCAACAGGGCACCCTTCAGAAAGAGTGGGAGACAAAGGTCTGAATGGGACTGTTTAACCCCGTACTGCCCGTATCTGCTTGCTCAGGCCTTATCGTCAAATAACAATGAGGTCACACAGTCACCTGCACATCCAAACTTTACCTTAGGTGCATGATTACAAAGATACAGGGCCCCACATTCTATTGGTATGCCCCTGTGATAAGTCTGTATGCAAGCATATGGGCAAGGAGCATTACAATAGAGCTCCGTAGTCCCGCCCACTTTGGTGACGAACGTCTGGTGCCACTTTCGGAAAAAATATAATGGGAGTGAATGGACTGAAAAAAAAATTTTTTTCTATATTCAGGGAGCTAGACATTCAAAACACCCAAGAGAGGGGTTGTCACATTTTTTTGATAGCCATTTTCGCTAGCAGAGCGGCCGGTAGCTAGCAAAAGCGCCAGCAAAGTACGACTGGGGATTCTGGGTAGTGTAGTTATGTTTCTCAAACTCTGTTAATTATACGATTCAAATTTGATTTAAACGCGGTGGTGAGTATGGACTTTGTATCACATACAGTACCAGTCAAAGGTTTGGACACATTTACTCATAGAAGGTTTTTTTCTGTTATTTTTACTGTTTTCCACATTTTGGAACAGTAAAGACATCAAAACTATGAGATAACACAAATAAAATTATGCAAAGACCAAAAAAGTGTTAAACAAATTTAAAAAAGTCATATATTTTAGATTCTTCAAAGTAGCCACCCTTTGCCTTGATAACGGCCTTGCACATTCTTGCCATTCTCTCAAACAACTTCTGTGGTAAACAGGTATTCCACAGGTAAACAGGTGATGCCATCATGACTCTATATAAAAGGATATCAAAAGACTCCTGATATCTTATTTCCAGGTACTCTTAGAAGCGATACTATAACCTCTGCATTTGAATGGATCTCTATGGGAATTGGGGGGTGGGACTAGATTTAGCTTTAAATTACACTGGAACAGTGTGGAACACATGGCTGGATCACTTTAAGGGTTGTTTCTCCTAATTTTCCTATTGAACTCTATGGAAAAATAAGTCAGGAGAAGAAACCCTTCAAGTTATCCATCCATATCTACTGTATTTCTGGCAGCAGAGTGATGGTTTAAGGCTTGTTTGATACGTCAGACCCTTGATTACTTAGAGCCATTTAGCCAACCATGTGTTCCACACTGTTCCAGTGTAATGTAGAGCTAAATCTAGCCCCACCCCCCAATTCCCATAGAGATCCATTCAAATGCAGAGGTTATAGTATCGCTTCTAAGAGTACCTGGAAATAAGATATCAGGAGTCTTTTGATATCCTTCTATATATCATAAAAGGAGTCACGATGGCATCACCTGTTTACCTGTGGAATACCTGTTTACCACAGAAGTTGTTTGAGAGAATGGCAAGAATGTGCAAGGCCGTTATCAAGGCAAAGGGTGGCTACTTTGAAGAATCTAAAATATATGACTTTTTTTAAAATTTGTTTAACACTTTTTTGGTCTTTGCATAATTTAATTTGTGTTATCTCATAGTTTTGATGTCTTTACTTTTCCAAAATGTGGAAAACAGTAAAAATAACAGAAAAAAACATTCTATGAGTAGGTGTGTCCAAACCTTTGACTGGTACTGTATATGTCAAAGTTTGGTCCATACAATGCCATAATATCATCATAAGGGTGACTGAAAGATCCCGAATTGGGGGCAGGTAATGGCTTCCGGCAGTCTTCCGGGACCAGCCAGGGATAGGAGGGGGCAGAACTACGGAGCTCTATAGTGTACAGAGTCTATTTCAATTCTGTTCCATTTGTCAAATAAGGAACTGACACTGATGTATGCACGGACATTCTCTGGAGCTGAATTTGTGAAAGAGGACCTCAAGAGTGAACCTCTAAATGCTCCAGCAGGGCAGCAATGTCGGGCAAATACAAGACCACACATAAACTTTACCCTTGTTTTTGAAACAGAAAATCTTTGCTTGTCTGGGTGTGATTTATCATGAGGTAAGTAGCTTCATAAATTATAAAGCTGGGCCATGTACTGAAAAGCCATAAAAGTAAGTAACAGCAGTGCAGAATTAATTTTTGATACAATCAAGAGTCAGCGTGTGAGGAGGCCAAGACCGGGATAATGTGTGCCCTCTCTTACGTGTTATATTTTAAGATGCACCACTTGAACCAGTGCCAGCCTTTATATATAAATATGGAAAGAGTATTATGGAGTCTAGATTAAACAGAGACATGAATAACTCTCTCAGTGTCATTGCGAGGCCAAAAAATAAAGGTTATCCTGACATGTCCTAGCAGCAGCGAGACTTAGGAGAAGAGGAGGACACATATTCACCAACTGAGACAAAGTACTATCAACCAGAAACATAGCAACTTAACCACTTTAATACTAGTCCACCAGGGGGGTATTTCACTAAGCAGGATTACGGAGTTAGCTGTATAACAACAACTATAAGTACAACCCGGAACCCTCCCAAATCTGGAACATGGACTGAAGTAAAAATACCTGTTTTACGGGGTTTTACTCAGTGCAGTTATCCAGCTAACTCACTAATCCTGCTTTGTGAAATACCCCCCAGACCATATCCAGTTGTATTATTATTATTATTATTATTATTATTATTATTATTATCATCACTACCAACAGTGTCAATCCAGTTGTATTATTATTATTATTATTATTATTATTATTATTATTATTATTATTATTATTATTATTATTATTATTATTATTATTATTATTATCACTACCAACAAGTGTCAAGTGCAGCACTCTGATCCAGTTGGACTACTTTATAGGAGTTTGCATTCAACTGTTACTGTGACAAGGACAGTCCTGTACGACAGCCATGTGTGAAATGTATGCTATTTTCTCCTGTTCAGGGAGTTAATGCATCTCTGGATGCAGAAAAGCCCAGTTATGTGAGGTGAGAGCTCTGCAGAGTCTCTCCCTTTTTATTTAGAAATGCAGGTCTCCTGCCGACATTTACCAGTGCTAGAGGGCAACTGGTGCCATTGTTTTCCATGGATTAAAGTGTGTCACTTCCAGAGACACCACAACAAAAGAGGGTGCCAATTAACATTTTCTTCATGTAAAAATACACACAACCCAGTCAAAATGAATAGTCACAACCTGAGGTGTCAACAATAATTATCTTCAACCGAAATACATATCGCACAAAACGCTTAGCTATAATAACTCATTACCTGCAGTATTAAGTAAAAATGAGTGACATGTTTGGTGCCAGTGTAGCTCATAGGAGCCCTTAGGTTATTATTATTGCCTTATTACAAAGAGAGTGATGGAATTAAAAAGAAATCTTCCGGTTTTCTGAAGTTAAGAATGGAACTATTGTGTCACAAAAGGAATTTTGCAGATGCACATCTCAGGGAGTACATGTCATATTATGATACCCTTATTGGTGGGAGCGGCACAAAGAAACAAACAAAATACTATAATAATATTTAAGAAGACCAAGGCACTCATGTATGTTAAAGCATTAAAAAGTCACTATCAGGACTGCTGGGTGGCTCATTCCGTAAAGGCACCACACTGTGCCTTAACCTATGGTCTCAGAACGAATCCGGACTATAACAGTGTAACTGTGGCAACTCCATAGGGGGATGTGCATTTGGCGATTGCGTCGACCAGGGCATGGGAGGGATCAGTCGGTTAGGGGTCAGCGTTCATCGCTATCTAGCACCCGTGCTTGGCTATCAGGCACCCGTGGACCGCATGCTAAAGCCACATATGTCTTCCTCCAACTCCGCTCCATGCGAGCTTAGGTGTAGTCTACAGTGTGAAAAGCAACTGGTGACACCACGTGTTTCAGACGAGACCCATGGATCTCTACACTCTCCCGAATTGGCAGTGGGGTTTGTGTATGAATGTGGCTGCGGTTACTGTTTGCTCAAGGTTTCACGGGGCTTCTCAAGTTCTTTCTTGATAGTGATTATTTTGGCCAGATGCTCGAGACTACACATACAGTACCTCTTGCAACACCAAGTAGCAAACAGCCCCAAATTAATTTGCCAGCTGTGACCAAGAGGAAAGTTTAAAGTGATGAAAAGCACATGCTTTGCCTGTGCTCCGTTAATGATAGCTGCCATTGTGAACGATGCATTTCAAGTATGGTGCATTAGGTCTGAGTTGTGAGGGAGGTAGAAAGGACCTTCCTGGTGTTACAGTACCACAGGCAGTCACATTAACCAGCATGGGGTTCTCCCAGAGGGATGAGGGAAAACCAAAGGTTCCTATAGAGTTGTTGGATCGGAGACTAGCTCTACAATATAAAAGAAGAAAATCTGAAAGACAAAGCATCCATTATGAGGGGGAGTCGAGGCATCAGAGATTATGGATATAAATGTCAAGGGGAATTAAAGGCAGATTTGTAGTGAGGCTAAGGTTGGCAGTCTGTCAGGCTCCCGATTGTACAACGCTAAATATCAAAATAACTAAAAATAACACTGACTCACCTCACAGTATGAATGCTCGGAATATATATGAAACCATTGGACATTCAGGGCTATAGTGTTACCCTGACAACCTGTATGATAATCTGAAGTGCCTCCCATTTACATATCATGAAGATGATTTTTTATAACAAAGACATGCCAATAAAGTACAAGCTGCTCTTCTCTGGTCTATGATAGGCAGATTATTGTCACCTATGCTATTAATCAATGCAGAAATGTCACATATTTGACAATTAATTGTTCAATTTTAATGTAACAATCAATTTACATACAAGGTTTTATGGTTATTATTACCTGCATGTTCTTTTACATTAAAGAATAAGGAAATAATGTTATATGTTGTGAAATCTTACTGTAATAATCAAGATACTTTTAAACCTTTTTAAAAATTACTGTTGTGCTAATCTTTAAATATGCAAACATGGACCAAGAAATGTTTATGTACCTCCCATAGTGTCTCTAAACGGTCGTTATTTATACAGTATATAGCATCTGAAAAATCTATCTATTCACTGTGTGTGTATGAAATTGACAAAACAAGAACGGAACAGATGCTGTTCAATGGCTGTGTCTGCTTTGCTAGCCTTTATGCCCACTAGTGGTGAGAGACTAGTGGTACTGCCTGCATTCCTCACCTAAGACAAGAGTGGAAAGAACTGTTATTTTTAAGGTTATTGCTACTGAAGGGCAAGGAAAAAGTACAATAGCAGCTATATTGAATTCCCCCTAACCATTTAACAGAAACACTAACAATTCTTTGATAACGTAGCAAGAGGATCTGAAGAAAAATCATACTTCTGACAAGAGTTAGAGATGCAGTATAATTCACACAGGGCCCACAGCATATATCCGTAGTAGTATCTGGAGTCGGGCTATCATTTCAGGCAATTATTTGACATTTGCTTTTCAAATAGCTCGATGATACTTAATAGTCAGTGTACTTTGAGAAAGGCCATTAGCACAAGATTAAAATATTCTTGCTTTCATAATGTGCACAGGGAGGGGAGGGGCGGGGTGGGCGAGTGCCAGTTCACTGTAAACAAATCAGACTGCACTCTGCAGCTGTCGGTTGAGTCATCCCTTAACAGCTGCCTGTCGACTTCACAGAAGCCTCAACAAAATCATTTGAATTAAAAAACACTATATACAAGGTGAGAAGAAAGCCTATTTCAGTTCAGTGGTCTACATATGTTAATTTCATTATTATTATTATTTTTTATTTATTTATTTATTTATTTGCTTTGTGATACTGTGTTAAGTAGCAGCTACAGTGGAAGCTTTAAAAAAATAGGCATAGCCAAATAATTTAATTTATTAATAATTCATTGTTGGACCTATTGGCAAACACAACACCATTTGGCACATTTAACTGCAAATATTAAGCCGGCATTTTTACGAACCAAATTTGTTAGATTGCGTATCATTATATGTTGTATCGCATGATGTAATATGATATAATAAGCATGTAATTTAAAACTCACTCAGTACCTGGGAGCTAGTAGCCTCCTGCAGGGCATATGATATCACCACAAAAACACTATCTACAAACGTGCAGTAACAAAAGGCCACCGCAAGGCACTTTTTCTAACTTTTTTCGTGAATTGTACAAGAAAGTCTCTCTTTTTAAAAATAATTATATAAATGCTAATTAGTGCAATAGCTCGATCATACTGTACACTGTTCCTATGCAGTAAAACAATTTATTTGTTATTCTCTTGAAGGAAATTCAGTCTATACTTATTGGAACTCAATTGAATGTTTAGTCCAGAATATGACTCAGCGATTCATACATTAACATCCAACCACCAAATAACATAATGGATAGCAGACTGATCATGATCAAAAATTGTTGAATGCATTGACTGGTGACATAAATGACTTTCTGGCGGCAGGCATTTCAAATTTATGCTGTAGTAAAGCTTTAGTTGTCACGATGGAAAGGATGTTGCTTACATATGAGCCGCATGTGTCATGAGGAGATGGCGGGGATTATCGCCAAACAGACATTTTGTTTCTCTGAACCGTACACTTGGCTGTTGCCCAGATAGCTAACAAAGTTCAGACCTACCCTTTAATGCTTTCATGCAAAAAACACACACACAGTTCTCTGTTGATGCTCCTTTAGATGTGCCATTCGACATCAACAAAATGCTTTAGCCATTTTAGCAGTCAGTAAATGGATAGTGAACACTTTTCAAATTGAGTGTCCTGTCTGCTTCCATTGTGACCAATGCTACTATTATTATGTATAACATCAGAAAGTAAGAATGTTTGTATTCTACATCACCGTGTTGTTTCCCTTGATGTATCTATGAACTGTGAAAAAAAGTCAGTTGTAATTTCAAATCATAATTTTCGGAATGTGTCGCAGCTGTTCTTTGTCACTTAATTTTGCTATTTGTGTCTGATGAGGCAGCTTTAAAAAAAACATTTTTAAAATGGCAGTGAGCTTGTAAACAACAGTCTACTATGGAGCTCATGCATTCTAATGGCACAGTAATAGATGTTCTGAAAACAAGGCTACTGAACTGAGCCCAAACTAGCAGAGGTGTTGATAAACCATCTCTTCACCTCCAGGGGACAGAGGTGCAGATTTATGTATACAGAGAGATAAGAAGGAGCAGCATAGAATGAAAGGGGGATGAGACGAGGAGGGGACGGAGGACGGAAAGAGAATGGTGGATTTATAGAAGAAAGACAGAGAAAAAGGTAAAATGAGTTATTGGGTGAGTGTGCGCATGGTACAGAGAAAGTAAGTGTGTGTGTTGTGTGTGTGTGTGTGTGCGAGAGAGGGTGGGAAGAGAGAGGATGGTGAGAGGGACTGAGACAGCGTTAGAGAAAGAGGGAGACAGAGTTGAGCAAGTTGAGTTGAAAGAGAGAGAGAGCGAGAGAGAGGCTCATTCAGGAAAGCAGAGGATCAGGTAAGGCAAGAAAAGAGAGGAGGAGAGACGGTGTGGAGGAGAGCCAGTGAGCAGCATTCCTGCTCTGTGCTGCTGAGAACTCAGGAAGACAGGGAAAACTTAAGCACTAATCCAGATGTTGATCAGCGGAACCCCAGGATCTGCGGTCGGACTTGACGAGGCTCAACTTCTTTCTATCAGTACGCTCCGAGATTGAGTCTCAGTTGGTTTGGTAAAGGACAAGACCAAAATACGCTCCACTTGTTCAGCACTTAGATTCTACTCCTTCTGAATTTTAACAGCCCCGTTCACTACCACCGCTGCTGTTTCCTCATTTGCCCCTGTTTCTTTGCAAGACTTTCCAGGTAAGACATTACTCTTCAGTAAATTTGCAAGATTTTTTATGGATTTATTACACTACTACTGAGTTAATTCTGAAATTTCATCTAAACATGATTTATTGTTTGGATCATATTTCTATTTGTGAATAATGCATATCGACCTCTTTAAATATTAAAAACAATGATATTTTTTAGATACTATAGCATACTGGTAATCTCATTTTAGTTTGCTAGTTCATAAGTAAGCATGTCATGTCATCATAATGATACTGCTTTAAGAAGAATGTGGTGGACAACATGTAAAGTGTGTCCATAAACACAGACAAATAATGGTGTGGAAATCAAGTGTAACTGCTTTTCATAAAATATGCTGCAGTTTGAATATTTACACTAAATATTACGGAGAGAGCTTTGTAATTCCTCTTTTTATCACCCAAGCTTCCACTAGTGCCTTAAAGAAATATAATTGGATAAATTAGCTTAGATTAAAAAAACAAAAAAAACAAAGATAACACGTATCATGTATAAGAAGCATATGTGATTCTTATACTACATGTGATATTTGGCAATAGAGGCTTGAGCTGAAGATTCGTCTGATTCTGATACAGATAATATGTAGGTCATGTGAAGAATCTTGTGGCTCAAGCTGAAACAGCTGCGGGTGATTTTTGACTCTGAGGAAGCCCCTTGCTTGTGTGCAAACCTGGACCCTGTTAAATCCATCAGTCTTGGCTTTTAAGTGGGCCTTGCAGCAACCTGTTGTGAACTTATATTGTACCCAAGAGAAAGTTAACTGGTGTATGAACTGGTCTCTGAAAAGTGTAGGGAAAGTGCACTACTTAAGAGTATACTACAGCCAAGCCCCATGTACTGTACCACACACGCACGCACGCACGCACGCACGCACGCACGCACGCACGCACGCACGCACGCACGCACGCACGCACGCACGCACGCACGCACGCACGCACACACACACACACACACACACGCACACATACATACCACAGACCTCAACCCTTCATAAATGCCTAAATTAATCACAAAGTTGTTAAAAGAGATGAGTCGAATGGTTGTCAGATGTCGGTGGAGCCCAATGAGATGAAACGTCGATTCCCATATTTCTACTCTCAAGTTACTAAAGTTCAAAGACACACTGTCAACCAAAAGTTGAACTGGATCCCTGCCACATTCTCATCTACCACTGTGATGACTTGTGATGATATAGTCCAGGCAGATGGCTCCCAACCCCCACTCCGACATGGAATAATCTATAAATGCACAATGAGATCACTTTTCATTTTGATATGAACACAACTAACAATATTTATGTCAAGCAGAAATCCTCAACTGGGTTATGAAAATTTGGCAGTGGGTTATGTGTGGCCCCACTTAAACATGAACAATGTCACCTGAGGTCAACTACTGATCCAAATCATATGGAATACCTGGCTTGTGCAATCTTCTATTAAATATTGCATTAAAGCTGAGTTTTGCAGTAGTTTCATATTAAATACAGAGACACAAGTGATGAATAGTGTTTGTTTTTAAGATTCATTAGTGTTAATGTTTTTTTTAATGAAAATGAAACCTACAGTACCTGACCTTTTACTAGCCTGAAACACATGCTTTTATTGATATTGTCTGTCATGGAGCCAGCAAGCATATACTTCTTGCGTCACTTAAATAATGATTACCCTTGACTCTAATGTCAATTTGCTTGATCGCCACTAAGGAATGGTAATCCAACCAGCGGCTGGACTCAGCAGGGGCTTAAGTCGATCCAAAATCATGTTTAGATCATCATGGGGTACTATTGTAGCAATGACAACTAAATGAACCTGTGAGCCTTTGGTAATAAACAATATATTTAAAATTTTAATAATTCCTCTAAGGCGCTGTATGTTTCTACTAATTCAAATGGTGTTTTAGTCAGAGTAAAATAATACTCAAGTAAGCAGGTTCATTTATTGTACTACCTGACCTCTGGGCAAATATTTTGGCATTTAGGAAGTGCTATACTTGTCATAAACCTTACAAAACTTTTTTTCAGTTTAAGACATACTTGCACAGGCTCGCTGTTATGCGTTTAATGCTATGCATTTCTTGGGGAACATATTTGACTAATTATTTGTTTTTGAAAACATTCAGCAGGTTTGGCAGCAGGTAGTGCATAAAAGATTTACCTTCTTAAAGGTACAGAAGGCAAGTGTGAGAGTTTGGAGTAAAGTGGCAATGGACACACGTTGACGGTACATGAAATGTAAATATAAAATTGCAGTATATTAAAGCACAAAACTCACGTGGAGTGATGTTAGCAAATCTTTTCATTCGGGAAAGTCAGAAAAATGTTGACATTAATATCTTTCAGCATTGTTTCTTCTACCCGTTGTTTAACTTGTTTAACCTTAAATGGGATAGAAGTACAGCTACAAAAAAAACTTATTAATTAAAACAAGGCATTTCTTTGTATGTTCAAAATGGTAGACAAACTAACTCATTTCACAGAAGAAAGAAATCATACAAAAATGAGGGGAGGCAAACTAACCGCTGAATGTAGTTAGCTGTATATTGTTTGCTCATTGGCTGTCAGTTTGGGGCTTTCTCTGTCAAAGCTAGCACTGTGTTATATCAAACAGATGGCAAGTCACTTGCCTCATTTGTCTACAGTTTATCACATTTTATTGAGCAGAGAAAAAAGAGTATGTGGGCACAGTACTCCAGCTTGCTGACACATGATGACGGTGTCCTTTCAGGTCAGATGATGTCGTGATAAAGATGGCTCCCCTGGGTGACCCGCCTCCCTGCGTCATGATAGTGCTGCTGGTGCTTCTGGCTTTGCCCCTCACCCTCAATGCCTGCCCCAGGTCCTGTAGCTGCCCCGCCCCCCGGGAGGTGCACTGCACCTTCCGCCACCTCACCTCTGCCCCGCGCAACCTGCCGAAGGACACCGAAAGAGTTAACATGGGGTAGGCTGCCAAATCTGATTTTTAACAACGAAACCAGACCAGGGCACTGCATTTTAACAAACTGTTTTGTGTATCGGGTTTGAACCATTTACTAGAATGTGAGGCTTTCCCCTTTTGCTGGGTCAGGCTCCAATTTTTACTCTTGGCAACGCAATTTGTAATCTATACCGTGACATGTACGAACATAAAACACATGGCAAATCCCACAAGTGTAGTAAAACTGACTGTTGTTATCATATGTATATCTTGTGCTGCTCTGACGGAGGCCTCGCTGTTTTTCTCTGCTTCCAGCTATAACAGTATCCAGGCAGTGGGTGCCTCGGAATTCACAGACCTCCGACGTCTGGAGATGCTTATGCTACACGGAAACAACATAATGACAGTGTCCCCCGGGGCCTTTTACAACATGCGGTCCCTGCAGGTACGGTAAGCCATTGATGAGAGAATCACTTAAAAGGCCTCTGTCTTCATGTGAAACCTGCACACTTCCTTTCAAGCATGGCAAGCCTGCTTTCCAGGGTTCCAAAACTCCAGTCACTCTGCGGTAAATGGTATAAACAGTAAAAATAGACACCTTTTTTGCTTTTATACATTTGTTTGCAGTTTAGTTTGTGCAGCAGAATAAGATACTCTGTTGCTCTGATGTGAAATATAATTCTCCGGAGGGCCTAAGGTACAGACCTAAGGTTCTTTGTTGTTAATTCTTCTTCTTTGGTTCATCTTTCTTCTGCCATTCTTCATCTCACAGTCATCGTCTGATATTGGAGGAAATGAACATTTTGTGTCTGCTTTTATATACAGTACATCTAGCAGATTATTTTAGCTAACAAGTTACGGTATAAGGTTAATAATATCTTAAAAGTTCTCTTCAAGCAATGCACACACTGTTCAAATGGTTGGCTTTATTCGCAGATCCTAAAGCTGAGCTATAACAAGCTGAAGGCCATCGAACCCAACATGTTTGAAGGTTTATCAGGCCTGGTGCGCCTCCACCTAGATCACAACCTCATAGATTTCGTGGAACCGCTTTCCTTCGACGGCCTGACATCTCTGAAGCTGCTGCAGCTGGAAGGCAACCTCCTGAAGGACCTGCATCCACACACCTTTGTCACCCTGTCTTTCCTGGGGAACTTCTGGACTTCCAACCTGCGGCACCTCCACCTCGCTGACAACCAGCTGGAATACCTGTTGCCTGGAACCCTGCGGCACCTGGAGAAACTGGAGCTCCTGTCCCTGCACGGCAATCCCTGGACATGCGACTGCCAGCTCCAATGGCTCCTAGAGTGGCACAGCAAAAACAACGGTGGGATGTTATGCTTTCATGAAGGTGTTTTGTTTGCAGAGACCATGATACAGTTTCATAACCCTGAAAGTGAGCCATTTGCAATTATGGACCTGCTTTTTTGTAAACTGGGTTTTTATTGCTCATGCTTGCCCATTACTTGTCCAGTGGAAAAATTGCTGATATACGTAGCCGCCTCCTAGTCCAGACACCTGTTGTGCAACTATTAAAAACACAACGTACCATCCCATTGTAGTACCTTAATCATGTAAAATTGTAATTTATTCATAATTATGTAGAATTGTATTCTACTGTGCAAATGACTATTGACCTGTATTTTCTAATTCAGTGATGTTCACAATGTACCATTTTCACATTAATTTTTGGCAGTAACAGATTATTTGTCAACTCAAGATTATTGACTCATAGACCATCTGATCTTCAGATTGTCTTCATCGTTTTTTTTACATGATTCTCACATATAATTGGTTCAGTTAATAAAATTACTTTGTTAGGATTTCACCACTCATAATGATTGGTCTCTCTTTATCTAATTAATCAACCACTATTTCATCACAGCTAATTGCCTTTTTATGTGTTCAAATGAAGTGGGTTCACAGACACAGACATGAATTAATCCAAATTACAGGATAAAAACTAAGTTTCTGAAAATACAGCAGGCTATTTGCAATGCATTGATTTCCAACCAATGATTAGCCACAGAAAGTAAGAATTTCCCATTTGTATTTACTGTTTATAATAAATCAGTATGCTTGACATGCATTTGCTTAGAAAAAAACCCAAAAGACAAAATAAATCTTATTACATATGTTTTTCATTTCATTAAAGTGTTTCCTCTTACTGATGAGCAGAGCATCTGCAATTTGAAAATTACAGTCATTCATTTCCAAAGCTGCAGTGGTGTCTCTTATGCACTCTCTCACACACACACTCTCTCTCTCTCTCGCTCTCTCTAGGAGTGATTAAGTGCAAAAAGGATCGGGATTCTGGCACGAGTGACAACTGTGGGTCGTGTTCCTCACCCCAGCCTCTCAACAACAGCCAGATCTTTCAGCTGTCGCCGGAGCGCCTCTCCTGTAGGAGACCCACTCTCCAATCCCCTCTGAAGCTGAGGGAGAGCCCCGGCTGGGAGGAGAACGAGCCTAACCTCCCACTCAGCAAAGACCTGGAGTCCCCACTAGGGCATCTCACCTTTGTATTGTCCGACAGCCATGAGAACAGGGCTCACGTTCTCTGCACTGTGAAGCGCCCAGATGAGAGAACCTCCATGGTCTGGCAGGCCCTGAAGGTTCCGGGGCAGGTGTCAGTCAACGTGACTTTGAGGACCTTGCTGGAGTGCGAGATTGACCGTGATGAGCTGCAGAGGCTCTGGAGACTGGTGGCCTATTACTACGAGAGCCCTGCTATCCTAGAGAGAGGCCTGAGGAAAGGTTACAATGATTCCAGTGCAACGTTTCAGTATGCACAGTCAGCGACTGAGGATACACCATATTTTACAGATCTCAAGGGACATTTAACGGCCGAACCAGACTGGTTGCTGCAGCCTAAGGTTACCCTTCAACTTAACAGGCGCAAGACCACGACTAAAAAACTTGTCCTGGACTTTTCTACTTTCATCTCAGAGCAAATCAATGGCTTGGAAGAGCAGGAGGATACCTCAAATACATGGGCTATGATACAAAGACGGGGTCCAGGGAGGATACAGTTTGTTTTGGAGGGTTCTCAAGCCAGCCTGAAGTGTAAAGTAAAGAGCTCGGGACAGCAGCCCGTGGAGTGGATGCTACCAAATTTATCCATTCTTAAAGAGTCCAATTCAAGATTGGTTGTCACTGAGGAAGGCACACTAGCTATAGACAAAGCAATTCGGACCGACTCTGGGTTGTATCACTGCATTGTACGGACTGACAATTATGTGGACGTTGTGTCCTTCAGGTTAATAGTGAGAGAACTCCTGCTCAGTCCTGAGTCTATAAATGGCAAGCAGATGTCTGTGGACAATGGAGAATCACTCACCATTCCCTGTTCTGTTTCATCAGTCACGCCTAGTGGGATCAGCTGGTACCTACCCTCCAATCAAATCCTGCAGCCAGTACTACCAAAAGAGAGGGTCTATATATCAACTAATGGTTCTCTGATTATCGAAAAAGCTACCAAGAAAGATGCTGGGGAATACAGCTGTTTAGCAGCTAATCTGTACGGAGCAGACATGTTGTCTCACCTCATTATAATCAAAAGTATTAAAGACTCAGAACCATCAACTGCTAGTGAAGCTAAGGGGGACTCAACCAGTGTAGATTTTCACAAAAATAGAAAATTATCTGAGGAGGACGAAGAAGAGGGATCAGGATATCTGGAAATAAAACATCCCAATCCTGCACAGACACCGCATAGGCCAAATTGGAGGCTTAATGGTTCTAGGGGTCATAACCAGGGTCATAAAGGAAGGAGACTCAAGGATGGTAAGAGGAAATCGAACAAGTCTGTTAAAGAGCTTGACCCTAACCGCTGGGCCCAGTTCCTGGCAAAAACCCATGCTAAGAGCTTCACTGATCCCTCACCACAACCAATGATGACCACAATGACTCCACTTCCTCCATCTCCTACCCCTCTTCCTGCCACTACTACCACTTTTACTAGTACAACTACAAGTACTACTACTACCACTACTACTATTACCATGCCTGATTTAAGTACTAGTTCTTCAACAAGTGCTAGTGGAGTAACTCCAGATGAATCTACAGAGAAACCTACCAAACTGGAATTTCCCAAAAAGGTGAATGGCTTTGACCTACTACCACCTCCAACACTGTATGTCACAGAAGCTCCAAAACAGCAAACAATGCCAGTTCACCACAGCAAAGAGGTTTTCCCAATTCCCACACCATACCAGTTAAATCCTAATCCTGTTACTGTTGCCTACACTGACAACCTCCATGTAACCCTCCATAGCCCAGAAGTGACACAAACAGAACCACCACTGGACAGACAAATAGTGCAGGACAGAAACAAAACCACCTCTATTTCAAATGGGACTCAGAGATGGAGGCCCCCCTTTAGACGCAGGAGACCCCCTTACCGAAGGATTCGGCCAATCAGTTCCTCCAAAAATATTCCACTACCATCACCTGACAGAATGCAGGTGACCATCGGTCAGTTTTCAACAATCTCAGAAGGACACGAGCCAACAAAATCAAAGAATGCTGACAGCTCTCACATGGACAGTAATAAAAGTCCTTCTGCTAATCCAGAACTAACCAGTGGATCTACAAATTATAACTCAAGTAGAGAAGAGAAAGTAACTGCCACAACCTCCCTGATTCCTCCAACAGAGGAGCCGGCAATTATTAATGAAAAGGCCACAATAAATCCAATGGAAAACTCACACAAGACACATCACGCCGCCTCAAACACATATTATCCACTGTACCATGATCCATTTAAGCTTTCTACAAAACCGCCTGTTGCTATGCAAATGGAAACAACTGCACCACTTTCAAACAACAGGGTGCAAGTCTCTCAACCACCCAGCCAAGAGAGGAAACAATGGAATAGAACTAAGGAGGATTCCATTTCATCATTAGACAAAGATGGACAGAAGTCACCATGGGTACTGACAACAAGAGACACTTCCCAGGTTCAACAGAAAGCACAAATTGCGTCCACTCTGGCCACCAGCACAGTGTCTCCTTCTTTAATCACTACTGAAACGGTGCAATTGAATACACCTATGCTCTCAAAGGGGGAAGTCCAGCTGGTGAACATTTCTCCAACTTTTCCAATTCAAAAACCAGCACAACCAAACAGGGATTTACAACTAAATAGGGAAAGAGAGACAAAGTTGAGAACACCAGGGTCAAACTCAAGGAATCCTACTTACGGGAACAGGTTGAAAGATTCTTTACCAAAGCCGCCAAGCAGGCATAAGGAGGACTCCTCAAAAACTAGATCTGAGAACCCCAATCCCCCAGCTGTTCCTGCACACCACCCATGGGTCATACAACAACATGCCCAGAAGAAGCCTAACATGCCAAACACACAGCCAACCCCCACATACTCCTGGGTTAATCCTAATTGGTTCCCTGCATGGCCATCAGTTCATGGTTCAAGGCGCTATCCTTCCTCTCCAGGCAGATCCTGGCATTTCCCCTACCCCAGGGAAAAAGAACATGGGGTTACCAACCGGCCAGAGATTACCGCGCTGACTGCCAAACCAACCGCTTTCATCCCTGTATCAGCATATCCCACACAGAGTGCCACCACTCCACAAACCTTACGTCCTCCACTGAACACTTTTCCCAATAGGACCAGGGACTTTTCATTCCTTTCCAGGCTTAGAAACAGATATAGACAGTCTCAGCTGGATGCTTTCCGTCTTGCACAATTAGGAAAGATTATCACACCAAAGCCGAGGATCAATTCCCCTTTTCCAAAGTTCCAGAAACCTCCCACACTATCGAAAACCCACAGTGCTGTCACTCCCGCCTCCGTGCCATTGGCCGCCAACAGGCCTCACTCCACGCCCAGTGTTCCGTACGGCAGCCGATTGCACTTCGGTCACCGGGGGCCAAAGAAATCGAGCACTGCTCTGCCTTTTCCAGACCCGATGGGAAGTGGAGTGAAGCCAAGGATCACCTCTGTTAATATTGTCAGCTTGTCTGCTTTGGCAGAGACGGATGTGTTCCTCCCATGTGAAACATCAGGAGAGCCGGCGCCTGCGCTGTCCTGGACCAAAGTCTCAACAGGTGGGTACTGTCATCCTACTTAAACTCTTAAAGAGCTGATGTTCATAACACATGTAAAGATCAAAAAATATATATCTTTTTTCAAAATGCTTACACAGTGTTTGTTGCTTTTTTTAAATTGCACTTTTGCACTCAGTGTTTTCATTATGGAAGGATTTTGAAAAAATATACATGATTATTGACAGTATAGACCTGTGAATATCTGACATCTTGTGTTTCTTTGTGAATATTGTGAGACAGCATTCTCTCTTCAATCTCTCCACAAATAATACATCTATACAAATATGCAGGTCACTTTATATTAAAAACGTCCGTCATGGCTATGGAAATGACTTCATTTTACTTTTATCATATTACCCTACACCCAACAATGATTTGATTGAAACCAACAAGCTGTTTTCGGCTTTATAATTCAACTATGAAACATTTATTTTATTCGTAAGAGAAGCATAAGATAAATTCTGTGGTCTAATGCTAATATTTACTGTATATTAGGAATAGAGTTCAATTAAAATTATTTTGAAAGTGGATACACATTATGTGATTTGCACTGGAAAAACCAGAAAATCTTAACAAGAATCTTAGTCTTATATTTATATTACTTTTTTGCTAAATAAGACAAAAATATTGCCAATGAGGTGACCTTGCTGCTGACATTTAGACAATGAGATTCTCCCTCAATTAATTAATACTTTTTCTTCTACATCTCCTTAACAGGTGCCACTATTCAAGCAAACACAAAACATGGACAAAGATTTGAAGTGCTGAAAAATGGGACCTTTGTGATTAAGAATGTTCAATTGCAGGACAGAGGCCAGTACCTCTGTACTGCACAGAATAAACTTGGGTCAGATCGTATGGCCATTACCCTTGCAGTGCTGACCCAGCCTCCTAAAATTGTGCCCCCGAACCCTAGGGACATCTCTGTGTATTTGGGAAGGTCCGTCAACCTGGACTGTTTAGCAGAGGGCAAGCCCCAGGCACAGATTTCTTGGATTCTTCCAGATAGAACATTTGTTCGGGAGGTGGGGCTTCCTGACAGCAGAGCCATGCTACTGACCAATGGCACGCTGAGGATCCCTGCGGTCAACTTTTCCAGTAAAGGAGACTACAAGTGCATCGCGAGCAATGCAGCCGGTGCTGACACAGTGACGTACCACATCCATGTTGCTGCTTTACCACCCACCATTACAGAGGTGTCTTTGGAAACCATCATGATACACACAGGTAGAAGTATCTATGTGCACTGCACAGTGACAGGAGAACCTAGACCAGCCCTAAAGTGGACCCTCCCCAGCAGAGCGCAAATCAAACCCTCTCAGTTCCTTGGTTCTCGATTCTTTGTCTTCCCAAATGGGACACTATTTGTGAGAAGCATCTCACTAACTGACTCTGGAAAATACGAATGCTCTGCCACCAATGCAGTGGGTTCTACCAGGAGAGTGGTCAAGCTGGACATCAGGCAGGAGTCCTCCAGCCCCCAGCGAAGTGTGTCCCAGCAGCACAGAGTCACAGCCATGTATGGCTCCACTGTGTACCTGCACTGCCCCGAGTCAACAAACACACAGCGCGGCGCCCTCTGGAGGCTGCCTTCCAAAACGCTGTTGGATTACCATTACAGGTACAGAAACAGCGCTATAATGAGAGAGACTAAAGCCTTGACTCTCTTATGTACAGAAAAATACACACGCACACACACACACACACACACACACACACGCATGCACATGCACACATATTCATACCCTTGACAAAGATTAACAAAAAACCATTAAAACAAATTAATTAATTAAGTTGTGCCCTCTTAAATTCAAGCCACACTTTTTGTAGATTAGATGGCCATTGCAAAATAGTAATTTTGTGGTCATTTAACAATTTCTTGGTTCATTTTGAGCTAAACTCCAGATGCTTTTTTGGCAACCCTTCCAAAAAGCCTGTTGGCAAGCAGATGGCATCTGATGGTAGATTTGGAGACTTTGTGTCCCCAAGATGCATCCAAAGTTTGAAGATCTCCAACTGTGGCCCTTGAATTTTGTTTGCCTTCCAAACCACCTGCCTCACTTTGTATAGGGACAAGATGCACCTATAGTCTTTACTTGGTAGGTTAACCCCTGTTCCAGTGGTTTTAAGCTTATTAATTATTGTCCTAATAGTGGAAAGTGGTAACACAGCTTATTGCCTATATTATTTTAAATAGCCTTCTTTGCTCATCTTTATCAGGGGTGTGTGTGAATACATTTAGAGGGCATTGAGTATACATGTAAATTCTACATAAATTATATATTTTACATACAAATCCCAATTCCAAAAAAGTTGGGATAGTATGTGCACATAAAATGCACATAAAAGCAGAAAGCAATGATTTGTAAATTCTCTTTTACATATATTTAATTGAAAACATTACAAAGAAAAGATATTTAGTGTTTTACCTTATCAACTTTATTGATTTTTGTAAATATACACTAATTTTGAATTTGGTGTCTGCAACACATTCCAAAAAAGTTGGGAAAGGGGCAAAAAAAAAGACTGGGAAGTTCAATGAACACCTGTTTGGAACATTCCACAGGTAAACAGGTGATGCTATCATGACTGTGTATAAAAGGATATCAAAAGACTCTTGATATCTTATTTCCAAGTACTCATACAAGCGATATATAACCTCTCTGCATTTGAATGGATCTCTATGGGAATTGGGGGCTTGGACTAAATGAATGACTTACTAAATGGCTGTAAGTCATCAAGGGTCTGCGGTATCGAACGAGCCTCAAACCATCACTCTGCTGCCAGATATGTAGTAGATATTGATGGATCACTTGAAGGGTTGTTTCTCCTGACTAATTTTTCTATAGAGTTCAACAGATAAATGAGTCAGGAGAAACAACCCTTAAAGTGATCCATTCATATCTACTGCATATCTGGCAGCAGAGTGATGGTTTGAGGTTTGTTTGATGCCTCAGACCCTTGATGACTTACAGCCATTTAGCCAACCATGGGTTCCATACTATTCCTGTGTAATTTACAGCTTAATTTAGCCCCACCCCCCAATTCCCAGAGAGATCCATTGCAAAGAGGTTATAGTATCGCTTGTAAGAGTACCTGAAAATAAGATATCAAGAGTCTTTTGATATCCTTTTATACCCAGTCATGATAGCATCACATATTTACCTGTGGACTGTTCCAAACAGGTGTTTTTGAACTTCCCAGTCTTTTTTTTTTGCCCCTGTCCCAACTTTTTTGGAACGTGTTGCAGGCATCAAATTCGGAATTAGCGTATATTTACAAAAATCAATAAAGTTGATAAGGTAAAACATTAAATATATTTTCATATAGTTTTCAATTAAATATATGTAAAAGAAAATGTACAAATCACTGCTTTCTGCTTTTATGTACATTTTACATACTGTCCCAACTTTTTTGGAATTGGGGTTTGTGTTATTGTGTTACATTTAACACAATAATAAGACATTTATATGGGGTATTTTTATGGGAAATGTAAGAATTCTTCTGCAAACCAAGCATACTTTTTTTTTCTTGTTCTAATTTATAATACCCATTTTAGAGTCATAAAGTTTAAATGACAAGTCAGTTTTGGAGAGGCTCCAAAGGCAATTAGTGTAATTAATGCCCACCACTTGACAGAGCTAGAATAAGATCGATCAGTGGGTGGTTTTGAGGTCAGAAAATGTGCTGGCTCCTGCTATTAATCAGATACTAAATGATTGAAGCTGATTGCATTTAAATTTACGCATTAGAAAATTAGGCCACTGGTGAGCAAGGAACAGGAAGATTTCAGAGGAGAAATGAACATCTTTATCATTTGAATGTTCTCAAAAGTATGTCAATTTTTACAATAAAAAAACAGACATAAGGTTAAACTGATGGCCAAACTGCACCTTCAGACAAAGTGGACATACAGACTATACGTACACATATAAACAAGAGCACACATTGCTGTGAAGTAAATATGTTACTTTAAACTCAGTGTGGTTATGAGATCACTGCTTACATGTGTAGATAGTGAGCAATATTTTGGATGAACTAACCTGCTTGCTAAAGCATAGTTGCTGTAAAGAC
The DNA here is from genome assembly GCA_029718625.1 of Synaphobranchus kaupii. Taxonomy (NCBI): domain Eukaryota; kingdom Metazoa; phylum Chordata; class Actinopteri; order Anguilliformes; family Synaphobranchidae; genus Synaphobranchus; species Synaphobranchus kaupii. Next base: position 31,182,275 of record CM056393.1, on the reverse strand, counting down.
AACAGTATGTAGGCCTACCTATGCCTAAAGGCATACCATGTATAATTCTTATTTCATTATAACACCATTTCCAAAAACAGTCCAAAGATATGAGGAAAGGTACTAATGGCTTGCTGACAGCTATTTCGACATCTAGAATAGGACATTGCCAAAGATATCTCTATCTCTCCTCCTTGTCAGAGCTTGAATCTGGAAGCGGGGCTGAGAGCCAATGTGAAAACCAAATGTGAAAGGAAGAAGAAAGCAGTTAGTTACCATTTTCGAAACCCTAGAGCATTTTGTTGCTGAGTGTTATCATTTTTGTTTGTTGAAAAGGATTTGATCATGCATTTGACATTTCAAAACACAAAGACGAAACCTGTTGAAATACAGTACATGTTTCACATTTTTTGCTATTATATGCATTACTATAAATGGTTACTTTTGATCCTTTTATGTCATGACCCATTTTTTGACAATTCCTCTTTATTTCCAGGTTAGCATAGTAAAATCTGTTATTTTGCCTGTCGTGGGCTGTAGAAATGTTTGCTTGTAGTTTCTGCTGTCTTGAAAACATGTTATAGAGCTTGTCTAACTGAGCTCTTCCTTAGATTAAAGCATTTTTTCTGATAATTTACATATATGTCATTCAGAATTAATGTATAATACAGTTGATGGGAGTACCATTATAACTGAAGTACATTTCGGATATTAACGTTAACAACTCTGTCTTGTACACATTCATTTTCAGCCCAGAGAGATCGATGACTGCGTTCCCTAATGGCACTCTCCGGATTCTGCAACTGACAGAGAAAGACGGGGGAACTTACATCTGCATGTTCCAGAGGCAGAACGGCGAGGACCTGGAGATATTTCAGGTGGAGGTCCTGATGAAGCCACCAAAGATAGAACCCTTGGCCTCGGCTCAGAAGAAAGTCACAAACGGCGAGAGCTTCCGGGTGGACTGCGTGGCATCAGGCCTTCCAGACCCAGAGCTGTCCTGGAGCTTGCCGGATGGCACCACGATCAACAACGCCCTCCAGTCTGATGACAGCGGAGGTCGCTCCCGCCGCTACGTGATGTTTGAGAATGGCACGCTCCTGCTGCAGCAGATGGGCAAGAAGGACGAAGGTGATTACACATGCTACGCTAAGAATAAACTTGGAGCGGATGAAATGAGGGTTAGCATCAGAGTGGTGGCAGACTCACCAAGGATCCTGTTCAAGGACCAGTCGTCACTCTGGGGTCGTCTTGATGAGCCTGTGTACATGAAGTGTGAGGCCAGAGGGGATCCTCCACCAACAATCATATGGCTGTCGCCAACCAATGACATCATTTCTTCTTCATCTGCCAGGTATCAAGTCTTGGGGGATGGGACTCTGGTAATCAGGAAGGTCAGTTTCACTGACCGGGGAAAGTATGCTTGTGTGGCCAGGAACTCAGCTGGGGATGACATAAAAAATGTGAAGCTGGAAGTGGAGGCCAGAGAGCCTCAGATAAATGGACGGAGGGGTAGAACCACCGTGGACATTCTGGCAGTGTCTTACCAGACAACTTTACTGGACTGCAGAGCAGAGGGCATGCCAGAACCACGCGTCACCTGGACCACATCCTATGGAATGTCACTGCCCACGCCTTACCTGGGCGGTAGGTTCCAGGTCCACAAAAATGGGAGCTTGGAGCTGCGCGGCCTCAGAAAGACTGACGAGGGTCAGTTTGTGTGTCTGGCGAAAAATAACCTGGGAGAAGCAAGACTAGAAATTGAACTTGAGGTAGCCGCCCTTGCAGAAAAGCCTAGCTTTCTAGTACCAAACATTGAGGTGTTGCCGCTTAAGGTAGATGGCAGTGAAGTCACTCTGGAGTGCCAGGCCCGAGGCAAGCCCATGCCAGAGTTTGTGTGGGTGCTCCCAAACAGTACCGTGCTAACACCTGGCACTAAGCTTCAGCGCTTCCTTCATTACCCAAGCAACGGGACCTTGCGCATATCACATCCGGTGACCAGTGATAAAGGTGTCTATCGCTGCCTAGCTAAAAACGTGGCAGGGCAAGCTGAGAAAAGGTATGCTCTAGAACCGGGAAGGAAGCCCCAGATCCGTGGAACGTCAGGACCCACAAAAGTTTCATTTGGGCAGAATCTAAACCTGCCCTGCTCTGTTGATGGCTGGCCACAAGCTACGATCTCCTGGTCTCTCCCCAGTGGCCTAATCCTGGACAAGCCTCAAGTCATCGGAAGAGTAACATATTTAACCAATGGTACACTTCAGCTCAGAGAGACCGCCACATTTGACAGAGGGACCTACATCTGCAAAGCCACAAATGCATTTGGGTCCTCAACGCTGTCATACCCAGTTGCAGTGATGGTGTACCCACCACGCATCACTAACGCACCACCATCCATAACAAGGGTGAACAGGGGATCTTCAGTAAAGCTGAGCTGTGTGGCAGCTGGTATACCGAAACCTGACATCTCCTGGACTCTCCCTGGACGTACAACGCTTGTGCCTAGCAACCGTTTTGCAGCACAGGGTGGGGTTCACATGACAGTTGAAGGCAGCCTGGTCATACAAAATCCTGTGCTCATGAACTCAGGGATATATAAATGTAATGCAAAAAATGCCCTTGGAACGGACTTTAAAGCAACTTACCTTCAAGTGCTATGAGTAACCAGACTCGTAATCATAAACAATACCAAAAACAACGCTTAATTTAACCTTGCAGCTACAATTCAGAAATGAACATAAATCACTGGAGTACAAATGTGTACAGAAATAACAAAATTACATGTATACAGTGAATCATGTATGTAACCACATTCCCTTTGAGTGCATATAGATATGTGAAATGCACCATTAAGGCAAAAGAGGACAACAACTGAATAGCTGATTAGTTCAACATTTGAGCTAAATATGTAACAATTATTCAAATCCAAATAGCATCTTAAAATGGACTGACAGTGTTTTAAAGCAAGGACACATCATAAAACTTTATGTTTTCCTATTTATAAGAATACAAGTTTGTAAATATTTATGTATGCTATTTCCTGTTTTAAAATACATTGTTGTTTTTGTGATTCATTGTAAGGCAAACTATTTTTTCAAAAATGTACTGTAAAAATTATTGCTGTGTGGTTTCTGTATTCCTGCACCATCGCATAAAACTTCACTGAATATGCAACCATCTAGATAAAGCATGCTTTCAGATTATATTGTACAGCCAATCTCAATCTGAGGCATGCTTCCAGATTTTCTGCATTGTAAAGTATTTGCAACAAACAAGCCGTTCATGGTGATATTCAAAGGGGGCTTTGTTTGAGGCAGATAAGTTAGGATTGTTCCAACAAGAACGTCAAAACAGATATCCTCATTCTATGCTCCTACTCTGGAAACCTCCAATCGCTGCTGGGTGAGTAAAATGAATTTACTACAATTAGTAGGCTACTGCTGGGTTTGCATGCCTTGTCCCTAAATCAATTATCATTGGTGGAAACAATCATTAATTGTCCAACCAATTTTATATTAAAGAAAGATCATCCTAATTATACATGTCACAATATTCAATGTGTTTTATAAACAGATCTGACGGTTTTTTTTAGCAACAGAAAGTGCAATATTTCTAATCGTGCTGAGTAGCCCTATCTGCGCCATTTTAGCTCCACACAGCCAATCAGATTTAAGGAAGGGATGAGAGCTTGAATTGTATAGCCATGCAGCCTCTGGATCAAGATGCTGATAAGAAGGAAAACAATGTTGCACTGCGCTTGACGTTCATCTCCTTATTCTGTTTGCTGCCAGTCTGACATCTGTCAAAAGGATAGCAAATTCAAGGTATTGCGTTGGTTTCCCCCCATTTTATTTGCAAAAATCTAGTACCGGTAGATGTTATTTCGGTCCAATTTTTGTCAGTTCGATTTCTCGTTGCAAGCCACCGTAAACAGTTCAGATATTGTCATCTTATTGTATAAATCTGTCTTTCCCTCTCGGTCTTTTCGCATCTCTTTATGTGGATGCAGTTGTAAGGGGAGTGGACTTCTGTTGTTTCCCAACCAAGCCCCCTTCCCCCAACAGCACAGTGCTAGTACACAGCTGTGTACATCATTTTTTTTAAAATCGGTATGGCAAATGAATCACTTACAAATGGGAGAGGAACAAGTCATTCCAAAAACACGAACCTCACCTCCTCGGTGGAACTGAGCACGTCCCTAGACCACAGCGTTCAAACCCGAATATTCAAGATAATAGTCATTGGAGACTCAAATGTTGGGAAAACCTGCTTAACCTTCCGCTTTACCGGAGGGAGCTTTCCGGAGAAGACAGAGGCGACTATCGGTGTGGATTTCAGGGAGAAAGCTGTGGAGATTGAGGGCGAAAAAATCAAGGTAAGCCACGGACACTGCTGAGAAGCAGGGCCTTTTTTCTTTGTTGATTTTTTTCCCGTTCTTCCACAGAAATGACGATACAATCTGTCCTGGTGTACGCTAAGCCATATGACTATTTGTAATTTGCTATCTGCTACAATCGTCCATTCGGTGGGTAGTGACATTGGTTAAACTTCAAACTCAAAGAAGGAACTGTTCACCCAAAGACGATTTCAGATTAATTTATTTAGGTTTATTTCGTGTGGTGCATTAAAATCATCCATTTCCTTTTTGAGAATATTCTAGGCAACACATTACCATGTAGGGAATAGCTTTTGCAGAATAACATTACATTTACCAGGCCTGAGAAAGGAAACACTCCTCAGTTCACCTATGTGTATATCTTTAGAGTTGATATATCCTCTGACTGCTTTTTGAATGGGTTTAAATTGATCTTGTCTATAATCATTTGTGTCTAAAGTAGCAGGAGAAAAAAAATCCCCCAGCCATGATACATATTGATAAATCTTATTATTAAAATGAATTCTATGCTAAGTGTTAGATGTGACTGCAACTGGAAACGCATTGTCATTGAGCTCCATATTTGAGAAATAAATAGAACTTCAAAGCCAAATAAGAATAATGAATAATGGGCTTTCCAGTACACAGGATAGCTTTGATGTTCGCTTGTGAGCAGTATCAACGTGTCTGTGTAAAGCTTGATTAGACTGCTTTAAAGCAGGTTCCATTCAGTTGTGTTTACATCAGTTCTACATCCACATTATACAACTGTTCTTGACCTTTTAACTAGGGTACTCGTGATTTACTTATGTGTGTCTTCATTGACACTCTCCAGACCGTCTTTAACATGACAATAGCATTTTCAAAGAAAAGACAAGCACCTGTTTTCAACTGCCACATACATTATGTATGTATTTCCTAATTTTCCTGCTTTCAAAGAGGACATTGTGTGTGTGTGTGTGTGTGTGTGTGTGTGTGTGTGTGTGTGTGTGTGTGTGTGTGTGTGTGTGTGTAGCCTACACTCTCCCATAGCTTATCAAACTCACCAAATGGAGCTCAGGCTATGTGTAATGTCTGGGTCTGCTCTCTTCTCTGCAGGTGCAAGTCTGGGACACAGCTGGGCAGGAACGATTCCGGAAGAGCATGGTAGAGCACTACTATCGCAATGTCCACGCTGTCGTCTTTGTTTATGACGTCACCAAGATGGCCTCCTTCCAGAATCTGAAGACCTGGATCCAGGAGTGCAACGGGCATCGCGTTTCGCCCGCGGTCCCCCGGGTCCTGGTCGGGAATAAATGCGACCTGGTCAGTCAGATCCAGGTGCCCTCCAACACGGCGCTCAAGTTCGCGGATGCCCACAACATGTTGCTCTTTGAGACGTCGGCAAAGGACCCCAAGGAAAGCCAGAACGTGGACTCCATCTTCATGTGCCTGGCTTGCAGGCTGAAGGCCCAGAAGTCCCTGCTCTACAGGGATGTGGAGAGGGAGGACGGCAGAGTGAGGCTCACCCAGCAGCCCGATGCCAAGACCACCTGTCCTTGTTAAGGACAATCCCACAATTCCCTCTTGTTGAACCCCCTCCTCTCCTCTCTCCATTAAACGAGTGTCAAAATTCCACATAATACAAGACGTAGGCTATGAGATATCGGCATAAACGTCTGCTATGAAAGAATGCAATTGTGCCTGCAATTGTTTCAGTTTTTCATTGTGAACCCATTTATAACCTCTGACTCTGTTTATCTCTTTTTCTCTCTGTCTTGCTGTTTTTCTCCTGAATTTCAGTCTGAATCTCCTACTCTCTACTCGAAAGTAACTAGGTATAAGATTGTACTGCCTTTTTCTCTCGCTAATGGCCTTCAGACAAGAAGAGATACTGACTAATCGTGACATGCTTCCGAGGACTGAGTCATTATTTGTTGGGCTACATTATTGCCTTCAGTATTGCCAACAGTATTGATTTTATTCCACGTCAAACTTTATTTTTTTTAATTTTATTTTTTTAAGTAATACCCATGTGATCTAAGTTAAATTACAACTTTATATATGTATTTTTTAATTTCACTTTTTCTGTAAATGGTAGAGAAAAGCTTGTATCCCTAGTTTGTGGTAGAGTATATCATTCCATAAATGTAAAAGGGCATGGATTGAACAGCGAACCATGAGACACCAGACTTGGATCCAATGCAAATGATAATGAGTGTGAGACTGTTTATAGGGTACTGATGAGGGCCCAGCTATGTAGTGTTATCTCCTCAATATTTGCCACTTTTATCTACCCATGTATGGATATTACTAACACCGTACTGTTATCATTTTTACGTTCTATAACCTGAATTTGTTCACTTGCTAGGTGCAAGTTAGCAAGAATAATGTGGGAATACAGTGTTGTTGCATTAATGTATACAGTACACAGGCTATTATTTAAGCAGAACATAAAGCTGCAGTTGACAAGTTTGAAAATATACAAGGCAAAAAGACTTCCCCCTGTTGCTCTCCTCCCTCCTATCTCTCTCCTAAGCCCCTCCCACCAAATGATGCTCCAGTGTACGTGCGGAGACAGGCAAACAGGGAGGGGTTTATTCTAAGGGGAGGATCTTTTGCTTGTAGTTAGTTGCCCTAATTGGTAGCTACATAGCTAGCCCTGATTGGTTGGTTTTTGTAAGACCGGGGTAAGATTTTTTTGACAGCCTAATACAGAGCCCAGGACACTCACAGAAACTGGATTTTTTCCCCAGAACACTTGATTTACTGATAACTGCTGGAATGCAATGAATAAATTCAATAATTTTGCCAAAATTATATCGAAAAAATCTTGCCTACTGCACCTTTAAGTACAACATCTATAATATCTCCATTAATCACCAAACAGCCATCTTAAAACAATGGAGAATCTACAAATGCTTTGCTTTTATTTTTTTCCACAACTAAATACCTGACTTGAAATTGACCCCACTCTCACATAGCCTCTCCCTAAAGTCCAAATAAATATAGTTGAACAGTTAACACCTCAGGGCCTTAAATGAACACTGAATTTTAAGCATAATTCATGCAAAATATCAGTTTAATAGCAATGTGTTTGGCCGTCTGGTCTTTCTTCAATCTAACCACATTGTGCTTTGTTCTTAATTTTAAATCCTATGCAAGTGTTACTTTTTTAACCTAGACAATGTGTGTGTAATGGTTGCTCAAATTAATTTTGTTGTGTATGAAATAGCAAGAATTCAACAACCTGTTACACCAATGAAAGCACAAAGTCCATTGCAGTTAGATTGAAAAGGAAGCATATTTTGAAAAAGGAAACTTGATTAAAAAGCAAACATCCTATTTGAGATCTAATTTGAGTGGTTGGCCATCATCTTTTAAAAAAAATCATGCTGACTAGTACACCTGTGCATGTAATCCCCACATATATATCACACATGCATGGTTTTAACGCTTTTCCCCCTATTGCTGGTTTAATTTCTCTTAATTTGGTAAAATGTGGACAAATATTTAAACAAAATCAAAAAGGGACCGATGCTCATCGCTTAGTTTTGTACATTGGATCCAATGCACACCTCATTTTAGGGTTTTTAGTGTGACTTTTTCTTAGTTCTTACTCTAAAGTGCTTTAAGTGGTCCTTCAGAACAAATTGTTACATTAAATTATAACATACCATGTTACTGCAGATGTATTCATATAGCCCCATTTTAATCAACTTACAGTATTGTGAGCAATAAAACATTGAAGAAAGCGCTAAAGATGCAAGGTAGCCCCAAAGGACCGAGTTAATACAGTACCTGTCCACACTTATCGTACTGTTGATGCCTTAACCATGTGGGTCTAGTTTAATTACATTTAATTATTTTTTATTTATTTATATTATTTATTGTTTTTATTTATTTTATTATTTTGGGCTTAACATACTCTTTACACCATGTCTGATATGGGTCAATGCAGAAAAAAAGAAGTCAGGCAATCAAATAATTGTAGACACTTATGATAATTAACCGGTGTGTTGGTTTACTAGAATAACTGGCTGATACATTTACATTGCCTACTTCAATTTATGTTGGGTATCAGCTTATATCTGGATATACGTAGTTGTGTCCACGTGGTTCTATTTTTGTCAATAGGCAAGGTCACCGATCTAGTCTGGCTGATTACTTTGCAACTGCCTTGAAGACATGAACTTAAACTATCTTCTTACAGTCTGCAGATTATTTCTATTTAATCTTTGATATTGCAAGTATTTGCAATTCAACTGTGATTAGATGGTCTGGTCTCTAAAATCCTAGAATACTCAATTAGTTAACACCTAAGTCTCCCTACTGCCCTGACTGATGTGGCTCAATACAGTTCTTCTACATGCCTGATGCTATTTAAGTAATGTTTTTGTACTGTGCTGTAACCTCAAGTGAACTTTATAAATTGAAAAGATGTGTTCCGTGAATTCTCATTCTGCGCATATGTCATAACTGGTATTTATTTTTAGGGCCATCGCTCAGTTTTCAGACTTTTTTAATGTGAGGAAGAACTTAACAGTTATCAGTTGTATCATTTGTTCTGTTCATTTATGTTTTACTCACAGTCTTGCATAGATCTGCCCGTTTGAAAGCTTGGTTACAAATGTATACAGTATATGCATGGACACACACAACTGTTACACAACGACTTTGTGATGTGTGCTCGACTAAACCAAAGTCATCCATTTCCTTGTAGTGATTCCCTGATTGTTTGAAGGAGACGGTTCATATTGACAGAGTTTGATATTAACACAATGACTATAAGGACTCAAGATTCTGTAGCAGCTAAACAGATGGCCCACACATTTTTCTCCTCTGTCCTCATGCCTCTTTGAATTCTTCTGCAACCTTTTAACGTTCCTTTTTTTAATGCTTAATACATGAATTGATCTCTTTGTTGAATGGGACAAATGTCAAACATTCTTAAGAAAATAAAAATGTATGTTTCAGCTGAACAACGATTAAACAACAGCACTGTGGACTAACTTGTCTCATGTAAGTAGAGATGCTTTCTACGGTGCCACTTTTAATGGTGAATTGTAATGTCCACAAGCAATACAGTAAATAATTAGACAGATAAAAACAAGACTATGTCTATCTTGGAGTGGTAAGTTGTATATCAATGCACACTAAATTATTCTTAAAAAGCACAAGTTCTATATTACATTCTGCAATTTGCAATTTGCAGTGATTACAGAGTGTTAGCATAGCGCTAACATCTTGAGCAAAAGTATAAAAAACAAAATAATATACTTAATTACCTGCTTACCATCAGTTTTGTCAGAACATTTTACAATTAGTAAAATCTTCATTTAGCCGATATGTTGCGATGCTATTTCTTGTCTGCTAAACCGCATAAAGTTGCTTAAAATAAATAATTAACCAGAGGTTATTACCTCAGATGTGTAAATCAGATTTGACAAATGTATTTTTGAATTATTTATTTATTTACATTGAAGATGTAAGAATGCATGACAGCTTGCCTAAACTTTTATATAAACCCCCCCCCCCCCCCCCCTTCAAAGCATCCACTACAACTTTTCTTATCGGCCTACAATACAAAGCCATGGAAAATAAATAAATGCATAACACACCAGTTAAAAAAACTAAGTTGGATTACATGGACAAAAACAACTACAATTTTACTAGAGCAGTTTGTTTACAGTTAGGAGTTAGGCCTTTATGGGGATTTTATTTTCTCATGAATAAATAAATAGTATGACTAGTATGATTATGAAAATATAGTTCATAAACAAATTGGCAATAGCTTTTTGGTTTCTTGCAAACACAGAGAGATCAAAAAATCCTAATTCAGGGGGAGTTTCAGCAGCTTTTGTTATCCCTGAGTTTGAATTCAGGGAGTCAAAATGACTTGTCTGTATTTTCAAGTGAACTGATAGTAATTACCTCCGCCAAGCAAGTTATGTAATGACATCTGTCCTTCCGTTTGTCCATCTGTCTGTGATTGACATACTTGCAAAACTATTGACCAGATTGCCATAAAAATTGCTATGCACATGCATGTTCCCAAGAGGAAGAAACCTATTGATTTTGGTGACCCCATGGCCTTTCTTCTAGCGCCACCATCAGGCCAAAAATATCTCAAAAAGTAATGACTGTATTGCCATCAATTGTCTATACACGTTCATGTTCACAAGAGGAAGAACTTACTGATTTTGGTGACCCCATGGCCTTTCTTCTAGCGCCACCATCAGGCCAAACATATCTCCAAAAGTAATGACTGGATTGCCATCAATTGTCTCTGCACGTTCATGCTCCCAAGAGGAAGAACTTACTGATTTTGGTGACCCCATGGCCTTTCTTCTAGCGCCACCATCAGGCCAAACATATCTCCAAAAGTAATGACTGGATTGCCATCAATTGTCTATACACGTTCATGCTCCCAAGAGGAAGAACTTACTGATTTTGGTGACCCCGTGATCTCTCCTCTAGCACCACCATCAGGTCAAAGTTTCAATTTTCAAATTATCTCATCTCCTGACCTGCTAGTTTTAGAGCACACAATTTGCTGTGCACATTCATTTGAGGGAGATTGTTGTGCCTTGGCGGAGGTCTGCACTCTACTGAGTGCATTCTTTATAGTAATGGTATGGCATGGTAGAGATTCAACCTGAGAGGGTGGTCATCTGTTCTGACTATGCAGCGTCAATGAGTTCAGAGTCTTTTAATTCCTGTAACAGACAAGCCATTTTATTGGAGATTCTTCAGTCATTATTCTGAATCCAAAGATTAAGATAAATGCTAGGTTTGTATGGATGCCTGCTCATGTTGGAGTTATGGGGAATGAGGAAGCTAATGAAATTGCTGAAAAGGAATTACAGACAGACTGCTTTCAGTAAAGCAGAAGTGAATCTGGTAAGTAAAAGTAATATTACATACAACGAGAGAGAGAGTCTACTCTGGATGAAGTGGGGGCAGAACTTAATATAAACCGAATTTTGAATCTACCAACAGGAGATAAATGTATTGCAGTTTTTTCCTGCATATTCAATAGATTCCCAGTCCACACTCCACACCAGTAGGTGGCGGTAAATGCACTATTAAAGCTGTGACCAACCACTATTAAAAAAAAAAAAAATTTTAAAAGGAGACTCGGAGAAACAGGCACAGCTCAGTGAGGTTGGTGTAGGACTCGGTACTCCTAACGAGTTGTACACCCACCGTATTGTATAACAAGCCCCTAAATACGGGGTGAAATGGCGGAATACAGCCAGGTCGGTATATTGACGGCTATGCTGCTATTCACGGTTGTCACTGTGCGGGATATTTATCTCGGCAAAAATATGGCTCAGCAGGAGCAACAGCAGGCCACTGGCAGTCTGGACATTGGGCCTGAAAGCCAGCGGGACCTGAGCAAGCATAAACTGTACACTGGGCCACTTCTAAAATTTCAGTTTTGGTAAGTAGCTAGCAGGCTAGTTAGTAGGTCTGTTATTGCTAAGTATTTAGTTTACACGTTATTCAGCATTAAATCGAGTTAAGTTAAATGTAGCTAACGTACATAGAGTTGATTTAACGTTATCAGTTTCGCAAGCCGATTGTTGATTAGCTTGGTAGTTAGCTCGCCCAGCTTTAATGCCTCTTGTGTAATTAACCTTAACTAGCCGGTGCTACCTTTAGGCTAGGATATATTTTAAGATAGCGCTACCTAACGTTGAATCGTCGACTAAACTAATGTTAGCTAGCTAGCTAGCTATTGTTGTCGGGTAACGTTAACTTAGTAACCAGGGTAACGGCAGCAAGCTAGTTAGTTAACGTTAGCCAGCTGCTTGGTTGCATTTGGCCCTTCGGCCTAACTAAGCTAGTCTTGTGTATTTTATTGTTTTCTTGGTATTTCTTCGCCTTTCTGCATTGAGACAAGATAAGCGACACAGTATCCGCAAACAGGGTAACGGAAATGTATGTGTTACTCTAGTGTTATCTAACATTAGCTAACGTTAATGTAAACTCCTCGGTGGTGTCCTGTTGTTGTAGCTAGCTAACGTTACGTTTAGCTATGTTTTAATTTAACGTTAGCTAAACATAAACCGTTTGATGAGGAGTAAGTTAATAAAATGTAACGTACTAAACGTTTGCGATATTAAATACAACGTTTGATCGCTCTAGCTAACGTTAACGCTACCTTAAATCAAATTGGTTAGAAGGTGAGCTTTCTGTAAACGTTAACTTAGCTAGCTAGATGGCTAACGTTATCCTAGTCTTAGCAGTGGATTTTCCATTGGTGGATTATAGCTAATCATACGACCTTTCCTTCGCCATCTAGATGAGTTAATTAATACGACGGAGATTAGATGGCTAACCAACCTCGTATAAACTCCATTTCGCTTTACCTTATAATCATTCTTTTTTTTTCTTTCAAATCGCAAACATTAATTGCGATTCAGTCGCAATGTAGCGACTTGAGTGTGTGTTTTGACTTAATTCCTATCTTCTAGCATTTCCTGAGGGTACAGCAAGGTGTTCCAGGAGTACTCCCGTGCGATCAGCCAGTTGTACCCGGACATCCGTATCGAGGGAGAGAACTACCCCCCCAAACCCGTCAACAAGTCAGTGTATTTTGGGAAAACCTCATGTCTGCTGCTACGCTAAACATAATGTGTCAGGAGATTGTTTGACTGTTGTGAGCCACCGCAGCTGTTTTCCTCATCATATTTCCTTCCTCCTTCCCAGATACATTGCAAATTTTGTTTCCTACTTCAAACTGCTCGCCATCGCTCTTATCGTTAGTGGACAGAATCCTTTCGCTTTTCTTGGAATCGACACTCCGAGGATATGGTTTTGGAGCCAAGATAATAAGGTAAGAGTTTTCGGATCCTGAAAACAAATCTTGAAAATCTTTGCAACATATATTACATTTACTTTGATTTAGCAGATGCTCTAGTCTTACAGTGTAGGACAAACGATGCATTCACTTGATTAATATACTGTACCTAGTTTACAACATTCCCAGACTATCGAGTGTAGCTGCAACATCACTGAAGCCCAAGTGCAAGTTAACCATGCAACAAAGAACAAACATACAGGTTCTGAATAAATGTGGATTGCATCCATAACAACCCCCTAAGAGCAGAAAGATAAAAACCATAAAATATAATCTAGTACCATAACTCAAATTGGTACCACAGGTATAAATGTTAGGCGTGTGGATAGGATGGGGAACCATGATATACTCTGAAGAGTTGGTTCTTCAGTCCATCTCAGAAGATTTTGCTGTCCTGACCTTGTGAGAAGTTTGCTTCACCATTAGGGGGGCCAGTACGGACGAGACATCTTGTATATCATAAGCGTCAACATAAAGACAGGAACATTTATCTTTGCAGGCAGAAGCCTATTCTGTTTGTCCAACAGACAAATACTGGCATTGTTGCATGTTTAGTGGATATGTACCAGAAGCTGTATCATTCTGTAATATACTCCTGTCTGAAGTGTATATGAATAGTAGGGTGTATTTGTATGGGGAAAAAATTGGTTTCTCCTGAAAGTGCTGTTGGTGGGCCCGGGGGTGCCAGTCCCCTCCGGACCAAGCAGAAAATGGTTGTGGGAGATGTCTTTCGAATTAAATGTTAAAGGGGGTCTTGATTGACTGTCTGTGGTCATTAAAGACCTCCTGCCTCCAGCACAACACCGACTGTGCTATATGTAAAATGTGAGCAATGAAAGTGACTGGATTAAATGTTTGAAAAGTGCATGAACAATAATGCAAGTAATGGACTTCCCAGACCGTGTTCATACAGAGGGTACATTTTTACAAATGTTTTGCGTGCAGGTGACCACAAACCATTCAGAAAGTTAGCCTATTCTATACCATGGCCCAGAGGAATAAACTGTTATTTTATATAAATGTTATACACCTCTGTCCATCTTCTTTTTCAGGTATTTTCATGCCTGATGACCTTTTTCCTCAGCAATATGGTGGAGACCCACTTATTGTCCACAGGGGCTTTTGAAGTTGCACTTAATGGTAAGTGTCAGCATTGATATTGCTTTTTTTTTGGAGGTAAAATATTAGCTGAACAGTTGTCATCTTTTATCGCCTCAACCTTCTCCCCTATTAAGCTGCTGTATGATTTATAAGTTGCATGGCAAACTGAATTGTGCTGTCATCACACCCCCCATTCTTTCCCTCCATGTCCTCCCCTCTTTATGAGTTACTTACCCATAACTATGGAATGATTCACCAGCTTCCAAAGAAAAGGTTACTTAAGAATTGGTCTTGGTTCCCAAGCTTTTGGCTTGTCTTATGCATAGCACTTAAAAATGTGACCTCTCATTCCTTAAATTCTAATATGTAATGAATGGCATTACTCACGCACCACTTCCTTTGATTCCCATAATTCTCCAGAAGTGAATATTCACAAATAAAGGGTAAGAATTAACCAATTTTCAATGCAAAATTCATCACCCAAGCATTTAATATATCATATTTTACATGCCTATTTCTGGTATGTTAAATGAGAATGAGATCTTTGCAATTTTAGGCATATTTTTGCCATAGGTGCTTAAAACTGTGGAGAAAGTTATAATTTTAAATGAGAGAGCCCAAAGAGCCCTTTCATAACGTTATAAAAGTAGATTAGCCAACACTGAGGCATGATGGACTGATTAACTTGATAATTGCAGTGCTCGCTGTCAATTTCCATACCTGTATTGTAAGCCACTATGAGCATCCTCAAACTAGAATATTAATGAATATAAATAGTCAGGGCAAAGCAAGCAGGGTTTTGAAGTCCTGTATTAATATGGGGATGTATGACCTATTTTAACACATTGTTTCTTGAATATACAGTATATTTAAAGATAATTGTTTTAATCGGGACAGAATGCACCTCATACATTTAATGTTATTTTGTATTATCAGTAAATTGCCCTTCTAATAAACCTTAGCTGTTATTGTTCCATTCCAAATATTATTTCTTCTATGAAAAAAGGGGGTGATCCCAAACGCGCTACAAGCCGGCTATATAAACAAGGAACTATAGGTGCTCAACAGAAGGACCAGTGAATAAAGAGAATACCAAACCCGGACTACTTCGCTAGGACTAACCCGAGATAAGGAGGACTGGAGCACACAGAGCTCAGAGCAAAACAAAAAATCATTTCCATTTTGACTCTGAAGAAGACGTCGTTGACGTCGAAACGTCAGTCGCATTAAAATATTTTGTTTTGCTCTGAGCTCTGTGTGCTCCAGTCCTCCTTATCTCGGGTTAGTCCTAGCGAAGTAGTCCGGGTTTGGTATTCTCTTTATTATTTCTTCTATTTTAGAAAACATTTATTTTAGAAAACATAACTAAATTTCACATTTAGTTAAATCTAACTGTTGTTACCTATGTTTATTGTGGTAGTAATCTAACCAACATTCAAAGGATTATTCATCCTTTGTAAATTGTAAGACGTACATTTTTTAAATTCTCTTCTGCTTGGAAGAAGAGTTCTTGTGATTTGGATTTGTAATACAATTTCCATCAAACATTTCACCAGTATATCTGACGCCACATACAAAGACTGCAATGAACTATAGGTGCTTGAGGCAAGGCAGAAATGGAAATGTCTGCATACATTAAGTGATAGGAACATCGCTGACACACAAATTGCTCTATTGAAGTACCCGCACGTTGCAAAATTGCTATTGAAATCATAAATTGGCCAAGAGCCAAGATCACAAATGGCGATACATTGTCATATTAAATGGCAGCAGAGCTCTACTTGCATATCATCTGCATTAATTTGTTTAAATCTGAGGCACTATCTTTCATTTTAAACTAACATCTCTGGGTGTTGGTATTTTTGACTGCAGATACACAGGTGAATTCTTCCTTTAAAAAGTGCCATATGTGTTCGCCTATAAATATACGTTTTATAATACTTTGTACATGCATGCATGCGTGCATTCATGCTACCCAGTCACACTCCTGGAGGCGAGGCTTTTTTTGTTGTGGTGCCTCTGTCTCCTTTCCAGTCATACTGCTTTTGATCATCAGCATCATGCCTTTTACATGCACACGCTACGTAGAGCAGAGCAGAGCAGTTGTACAAGCTCATCACGGCTCATCATAGGAATGGATTTAAGAAAATGCCATGCTGATCGTTTTCCTCATTTTGAGATTTCAGTTGACTTAGGTGAGCCCTTAAGTACCTCATCCACTGCATTAAAAACTGAAGTGATGGTCATTCTAAACCAAGATTCTTTTTAGATTTAAAATGAGGTTTTTGCGAAGATCTGTTTTTATTTCAAGTCCTTGATCCGTTTCTTTCTCTTCTCCCAAAAGACGTGCCGATCTGGTCAAAGCTGCAGTCCGGACACGTGCCCAACATCCAAGAGCTTTTCCAAATCCTCGATAATCACCTGAAGATGAATCAAGTCGACAAGATTTCTTTCCCAACTCCGTAGCGCTGGCTTCCGAGATGATAGATTAGTAAGTAATTAAGCCACGGTGCCGTTCACTCTTTGGGGTTGAGGCTACTTGCTCCGAGATGTGTGGTTCATTAATCAAATCCCTTCAAAAGGAGCACCAAGAACCTCTGCCACCTGCGAGAATAATCTGAGCAGTACACTTGTGCATTGGAAAAGCCTCGTTGTCATTGGGGAGGGGGGTGTGGGGAAAAGGGTCAGTTTGATGAAGGTATAGTTCATCATGATTAATGCCAGCCATTTCCAGCCTCTTGTATCTTTACCGAAGTCAGGGTTCCTTCCGGTAATAGGCGGCATTTTTATGCTGCTCTGGGATCCTGGGGAACGTCGGAGAAATTCTTTACGCTGACGTGTTGATGAGGGGCGATGTCGCTTCCGGAAGGTCAGGCCCATCTCTGTCCCTGTTGAGGCCCATCAATCTCTTTTAATACCAGGAAGTCTTTAACTTCTCAAATCACTCGTATATCTCTCCGCACACGCTCCTGCTCACACTTGAGCTTGCCCTTAAACTTCAACACATAAATCAGCCCTTTAGAGTTTAGAGTTGACCGGAGTGGACGTTCATTTCTCTGAATGTCCGGTGACTAAATGCTGCTTGCTCTGTTGTGGTGGGCAAAGCATCCTTGTATATTACGACTGTGTTTGACACGATTTTCTCCGTTGTCAGGGATGAATTCAGCAATTGTGAGATTCAGCAAGATGGAGGCTTTTATAAAAATAATTTTTGTTAATTAAATGGCTTATTGGCTTGGGTGATTGTAAGTTTTTGCTTTCTTGTGCACGGTCACTTAATGATTAATAATCTGTTGGTGCAGGTGAGCTCTGAAATGCAGGAATCCACATATCAGCGGAACTCTCATCGCTGCGCCGTTCACTAGCTGGAACAGGAACTTGTTTCTCTATTCCACGGGATGTGGGCCTGTCACTGTTTGTTTTTCCTGTCGCTCTCCCACCAGGTCCTCGGAGCAGTTTCTCAGGACCGCGGGACCGTCCCGTGGCGTAATGAAGGCCTGCACTGCAAACAGCTCTCTGTGAGTCCAGGCTGGATGTCCCTGCCACCGCGTACACTGCCGCTGCCCTGAGAAACCCTCCGTCGGCATAGGAAGCCTTCGCCGCTAGCTGCTCGGCCGACGCCGAAACATCATTCGTTTTTTTCTGTCAACGCGGAAGAAAGAGAAGAAGGAAATAAATAAACCTCCAGATGTTCTCCGTTTCCGCCGGACTTAACCGATTTCCTCTTCCTTCCAGAACAGCCCTTTTCCATAATCTTATAACGTGACATCTGTGATACCGCTGTTTGATAATCGCTGCTGGTATTCCTGGGCCGAGTCAGGAAAAAAACGGGTGCGATTAGTGCTCATGTTCTCTTAAAAAATAATAAAATAAATAAATAAACGTATCACCTAGATATCTTAATTCTTCTTTTAGGGGTACTGTAGGGAAGTCTTTGTGTCCTACTGGAGGATATGAGCTGAATGTTACAAGTGCTTGAATTGTTCGGATGTGTGTTTTATTTTTTTTTGTTTGTTCGTAGTTGAAATATGGTTTTGGGTGCTTCTAAAGCAAAGGGATTAAAGGCGTTTTCAGTTTTCAGGGGGGAAAGGCCAGAGTGTTGTGTAAGGGCAAGCTGTGAATGGCCATTTTCTCACGACTTGTCATCTTGTTCTTAAGAGCATCCTGTCGACTAACATGGTAACCCTTTATAATGCTATCACGATCATCAATAATCATTAACTATGCCAAAGGTACTGAAGTAAGAGAGATCAATCACTGGGGAGCACTTACTGTATCCACGTCTGCTGGGAACCCACAGTGTCCTGGCATTTGTTCAGTCTCAGGTCTTAATGACTAGTTGGAGCTCTTGATTGAATGTGAACTTCAATCGCCTGTTGATCCAGGTGTCAGCGCCTGGTTGTAATGCCATGCTAAGACTTTTTGCGCTGCGTGTTCAAGGAAGAGAACTGGTGGCCCATCTGATTGTAAACCACGGCTGCTTTTCCTGCTTACTGTCACTCATTCGTATAGTGAGCAGTCATGCTGGAGTGTTAGTGCTTGCGAAGGACCTGCACCAGAGTAGCCCCCCCCCTTCACCACCTGAAGCCTTTAACAAACATGCAGCTGTGAATTGAACTACATTCATATACTGTGGCTGAAGGAATGGTTCTGATTTTCAGTGCATATAATGCCCCCTCTGACAGTGTAATTGCAATACATCGCTACCACAATTTGCCAGGTATGTTAAAGTTGACATTTTGCCCAGATCTGACTTGCCCTTATAGAACATGGCCCAGACTCTGTTAAGTTTGAGTGTCATCTCAGAGGTGGAAAGTGATATTTAACTACACAACGACATAACGCAATCTAAAATGTGAATTATGTATTTCAACACGACGCATTTTTTTCCCCTGTTGTCAAGAGTGATTCTAGCTCCCCATAATGCACTCCAATGTATCCATGAATCTTGCTTTCTGTGCTCAGAACCAGATGGTGTGGGAGACAGGGTTTCAACTGAAAGATTAAAATTTGTGGAAATCTTGTTTTGTCTTTTGTTTTTTTGTGTGATATTTAATAAATGTAATAAATACACCCAGACATGACATAGCTTTTTGTTAAGGCATAATCTTAATTTAAATGGATTTTAGTTTCTTGTAACAGCTGCTGATTAACACATACTAAACCTGGATTGAGGAGTGATGTTCATTGCGGCCAGTGTTGTCCACTTTCTGGCAAGATAAAGTATGTCCCCAATTTAAACGTTTTGATTCTAACCAATAGCAGCCTGGTCAAACCTTTCTAGACAGACTCTGCTCTCGTCTCACCACACAGTGGGATGCAAAAGTGTGAGCGACTGTTTAATGCGTTTCACTGTTCAGGCTCTTGATTTTTTCAGAACCAAAGTGTTCAACATTGTGTCCCTTAAATCCGTTATTGCAAACAAAACATGAGAATACAACTGCTATATGTAAGGGTTACTCTCCGTTGCATATATGTACGAATTTGCACAGGTACAATACCTATGCCCAATTAAGCATACCAATATGCACTTGCTACCTATCTATAATACATACCTGCTAGTACGTATGTGGTACGGTACTAAAACACAAATGTACTGAAGTACAGATCAGCACCAGCACTGGGTGCATAAAATGTATTTTTTTCCCCCGTTGGGTGGCGCTATATGACACTACTGAGCATATGAGCGGTCACACATCCTCCAGTTTCCCATAATTCTGGTTGGGTTATCTAGCAATAATAGCAGAGACCACTAGAGCTTTACACTCTTTTTTAATAGTCTCTTAAACGCCTCACGGTTTGTCCGCTGCTTGCTTTGTAACGGCAACCAAAGCCCGGGAGTAGAGGCGGGAGGAAAACAGTTCACAAGGAATTTCGTGGCGAGGTTTGAGGGCTTCAATTCCGAACAAGTGCGGTAAGCAAACATTTCAATGCAAGGTTTCAATGTAAGGACGTGAAGAATTGATCATATGTGACGCTTTGCGTTATAACATTACGTTACTATCTATCTTTGGTACCAAACTACTGCAACGTATTCGTTAACCGTGCGTGCTGATTACGTAGCAACGCAAAGTTTTCAGTTACCTCAAAATTTCTAGTTACGTAACATTATCTAAGTTAGCTCACATTAGCTAAATGCTAGTGATCCCTTTTTGGTAACGTTAAGTTAAATCACATAGCATCACTTCTCCCAATTGTTTGGCTAACGTTAGATAGCGTTATCAAAACAATGAATTCTAGCAATACAAATTAAGTTAATGTTAGATCAGTTAGCTACCCAGCCAGGTTAGTCTAATTTAGTTGGCTAGGTAACGTTTCAGTGATAACGAAAATGACTAACGTTAACTAAGTTAGCTTTATAACGTTAGATTCATAAGGTCAGCTAACGATAATGTTATTTAAATTGCTAACGTTGGTTGGCTAGCAGTTAAGTGTCAGTTCCTTCATACCTTTGATGTAACATTAGCCAAGTTAGTTAACGTTAGTTCTGTATGTTCCCTATGGTCTGGCGGGATTTGCTTCAGCCGTAACGTTATAACGTTAGTTAACCTGCTGCTTCCAAGAATCGCAGGGATTTTGACAGTCTCACGTTGTAGTCCGGCTTGTCGCCTGCCGTTTCTACCGTGGACGCAAGAGGGCGCCCTTGTTTCTCTAGCTTCACAAACTTCACAGGCCTGGGCTCAAATCAAATGTCATAATGAGTAAACAATATATAGATCGGGCTAACGTTACCAAGCAGTTTTTATTATTCAAACTAGAAACGTGTGTGATTTAACGTGGGATCACTAAACGTAATTATTCATTCCAAGTAGATTTATACAGCTATATATACATGGCACTGTATACCACTTTCCCTTACACTAGCTTGATTTCTGCAGCTCTCAATCTAATGAAGAAAGTGTATTCTTTGGAAACGATGTAGTCTCATTTCTATATTAAAATTGAAGGATAAATTGTGGAATGGTTGGATTGAGTCTGTAATAATTCTGTAATAATAACAGCTGTACTGTCATTGAAACATTCATTTTGTAGGGCTGTGACTGTAATTTCATATTATGATATATAATTTAACCTATAACTACATAATGAGGGACTCTTACTTTAATGTTTAGAGAGACCGATATTGAGTCAGTGAAGCTTAAAGTATCCAATTAAGCACTTAGCAGGGAACTTCTGTTCTACAACATTGACTGAAACGGTTTTTACCTGGCATGGTTGCAATTAACCCAATGTAGTGGAAGACGACTCCACTGTAATTACATCATGAGAACAAGGAATTGTTTACGGCACTATCCATTTTTATTCACAGTAACTGAAAGGCCTATGGTGATTTCTCAGATCAATTCCATTATGAATAATGACTTTGATATAGCTTACCTTACCTCGTTGATGCTGCAGATACTCTGATCTGATAATCTGCTAATCTGTGCTGTGCGCTTTGATAATGTTTTAGGCTTCCGGCCTGGATCTCGTCAAGGTCTCTGTTGTGATCAGATTGCAGTAAACACAGTCTAGGACAGGTTGTAGGTTCCAAGCTGCACGCCAAAAATAAATTCAGGGGGAGAAAAAAACGCAGCGTGTTGAGTAAACACGTGAAAACACGTGCGTGAAGTTCTGTTGGTGTCGCAGCATGCTTTACTTGACAGGAGAGGACTAGAAGGAATTAAAATATTTCAATTATGAGAAGCACAGTATCTGTTAGCTTCATTGTGACAAAGGCGTGCACTTTCTATCATGCGGTGACACGTTGGATTCGTCTGCGACTGAAATATTTAAATGGTTGGCTCTGTCTCGCTTAGTATTGCCTCATAAATATTGCCTACCTTCGCTCTGTAGAGTAATGGAAAATGCATGCCCAAGTAACATTGTAAGTGACAGACAGCACATGACATTGCTGAGAGCGAAGAAGTGACCAGCTGCATGGAAATCAATGCAGTTGAATGGTAGCAGACATTTGAAGTGGACTGGACGTTCGCTCAAGTCTTCTCTATAAAAAGCCATTTGTGGCACTTTTTTTATTATCAATTGGGTTTTCGCCTCTTCCACCGCGTCATGATATAGCACATCATCCACATAGAAGAACCATCAAGATGCATGTCCTGTCAGCGACCTAATCCTGTTAGTTGCCGTCCCTCTTGTTTGGGAGCTCTGCTGCCGTAGTATATCTTGTCAGGGCATGGATATGCCCGCCGTATGGCGGTGTAGCAGTGTATCTGACAGCCGGATCAATATGTATTTTATTAAATTGCTTTCTCATACTGCCTCTGGCCTGGAAGTAAATGCATGCGCTAAAGAGCTGTTCGATGCAAAAAATAAAAATAAAAAAATAAATCAGAACGGCTGCCTCGTTGCAATTCCTCCCCTCCGCTCCGACGCTGATGCTTCCCCCCCGGAGTTAACACCCAGGTTCATCAGTGTTTTACAGAGACGTCGTTTTTCTCCTGGTCAGGTCTTTACGGCATATCGCCGGTTACAAGCCGACAGTTTAATATTTCCATGACAAGTCAGAACTGTAGGCTACTCGGTTTTTTTATGAACCAGGTTCATCGCGCTACAATTTAATCGGTTCAGAGGAAACATGAGAATAGCTCATTAGTCGGCTTAATACAAGAAACGATGGTTGGTCGAATGGATTTTTGGAGAAGATAACATTTGTGCGGCAGACCCATCAGATCGACCTCTGTTGCGTTTAATGCTGTTGCTGTATTCGACATGATCGGTTTTGGTTCACAGAACTTTGTTAATGAAAATGTTCTATCTCATGCAATGAGCTATCATTGCTTAATGTTAGCACACCTTTCTATACTTTTGAATTTTGGTTCTCTTTTTTTGTCAAGGAAGGTATGGTTTCCTTGTGGTTGGCTGCAGAATATTTTTTGACGTGACAAAACTGTTCCTAATTCTACGCTGATTATAGTCAGTTGTATGTTCAGTGTTATGTCACATTCAAGTGTTACTACATCCAAATAATTGAGTGAGTGACAGCAAGGCATCAAGAGATCAGGGTCTGATTTCACATCCTGGTATTTTATTTTGTATTGCACAGGGCGACATGATTTTTTTTTTTTTTTTTTTTTTTGCTGAGAGTTGATTTCTACTCTGGGTACTTGCTCTACCATCCATGTTCTATGAGTGATTACTACACTCTGCACACATCATTGACAATGTTAATGTGTATTCTGATTGTCCTGTTGGATGTACAAGGGCTTTGAAGGGCTAATTTCGACCTCCCTGAAATGAACTTACTTGGTTGAACACGTGCCAACTGTTTTGCTGCTTCTCTCTCGGTGAACGTTTCAGTTTTCTCTGGATTTCTTTTGTCAAATGTAGGCGTCATCGATGGCCGGGGGGGTCATATCAGTCCACTCTACTTACCCTCAGTGATTCCAGACCACGGCCATTGTAGGAGCCAGGCATTGTGACTCTTCTTCCATCACAGAATTGGAGTAAATTAGGAGGCTGTTTTTGCAGTGGCACAAAAGATGAGATAATTACAGAGGTTATTAGAACTTGCTGCCTCCCAGTTAACACTGGCTTCTGTATACTATCTGCCGTTGAAATAGCCTGTCATTTCTGCTCATCCGCTGTGTGTTTCTGCACTCATTATTCTTGTCAATGTCTATTTAATAGGTTTTCAAAATGCTTTTAAAATGTAGTTCATTGGAGGTATTTAGCAATATCAAGACAAAGCAAAAAGCTCTTTGTTTTTTTTCTGCCAACAATGAAGACAAAACCGATATCTTAAAAGCATATCTTTTGCAGTTTTTAAACTAGATGTACCCAATTTAGTTTGAGAACGGCAGTGGCATTGTCGGCTAATCCTAATTGTAGCTACAGATGATGGCTAACGTTGTCTTACTGACTGCCATTTGCGAACCAGCTCTAGCCTACTGCCAGAACATATAATTGGAAATGAATTTACATATTGCTTTGCTGCACATTTGCTACTATATGTATACTAATAAAGGTCATTGGAGGTAGCCCTATTAGCCTATACTAAAAATATGTAATTTGAGTCTTCAGCAAGGAAACAGGTTTCTTCTGAAGCTCTAGCCTATATTTTGGTCTGAACTTGATCAGTGATCGCTGGTTAGCTAGCTATTATGGCTGGCTAGCTAGTTAGTTAACGAAAACTTTGACGATACACAGTGCGATCTATGCAAATACCTTTTTAACATTACACCTGCATTGATATGCCATGGGATTATTGTACTGTATTGTAGCTGGCTATTCATTCCAAGCTCTGTGTTTAAATAACTCAGTCTAGGTGATGAGTTTTCAGGAAAATGTCCAGGTTTATGTAAGTAGGTACTTCATCAAAGTAAATTCAAAACGGTTGACATGTGGTCTCCATTGCAGACCTAGAATAAGTTATGGTTGTGCAACTTGTATGTCGTGTTAATGAAATACGAATGTGTTTGCAGCCTGCGCACTTTCTGCTCTATCTCTCTGTGACGTTAGATGCAGTGTTGGTTTTATTCCTCCAGATGTTGCTGCTGAATTTTCTTCTGACCATTGAATCTGCTATAAGTATCAAATATCCATATAGCTCATAGCTATCAAATGTATGTTTTTCATGACATTTGGTATTGGCCACAGGATAATTCAGTCCCGGTGCACCATTGAGGCTAAACAGGCCTGTGGAAACCTGGTGTTGTCTTGTTTTTTAAGCGTATTACCCTTCGCTGTCTTTCAGGTGCCGGGTCTTGCACCATTTGCCTGTGTTATTAGCGGTCTTAGACTTGGGAAGAACTAAGTATGGATTCATATTGCTTCCAGTTAATCATAATACTAACCCAAAGTGACAGCTGTGGCATGATGTTGAAGCTGTAACATCAGATCGGCTGCAGTCTATAGCGGGAACCCCCAGATGTTACCGTTCGACCTGTTAGACTTATGATCCCCATACGGCCGGCAATTACGGAGGCTTAACTGCACAAGAAAAACAAAGTCCCCGCATCCGCCATGGAGCAAAGAAGAGATTGAAGTGTGTTTGTCTTTGTGACCGTGTTATGCCAGTGTTTTAGCGGTGTTGAGTATCGCGGCGTAGGTGAAAGCTGACCTACGCCTGCAATCTGAAGAATCCCCGGAGCAGAGAGGCGCGTAACGGCAGAGGCTGTCACAGGAGGGCACAGTCGAACCACGCAAGTCTATGAACTCAGAGGAAGGCATCCCACGGAGAATCATTCACCTCACTTATTACTGAGTTATCCCACTGGGCAGTCCCTGCTGGTATATGTCTCTCAATCTCCTTGCCTTTCAGCTCAAATCTTCTCCATTTTCTTTAAATAAATATGGTATTTTATATATGTACAGTCAGTGCCCTCCATGATGTTTGCGACGAAGACATATTTTTTCTTTATTTGGCTCTGAAATGGGGGAGCTATGTATAAAAAGTGCTGTAATTTAAATCTACATGGTGAAAACAAAGTTTATAAAAAATGTGAATTGTTTTGATTTAAAAATCTAAAATTGTGGAGTACAGAACCAAATAAAATAAAAATACAAAAAATATGCCAAAAACACATCTATATGACAAATGCTAGTAATTAAAATAAACAAATGGATAAATTTTGGATGAGGCACAAATTGGGGGAGCTATGTATAAAAAGTGGTGTAATTTAAATCTACATGGTGAAAACAAAGTTTATAAAAAATGTGAATTGTTTGATTTAAAAATCTAAAATTGTGGAGTACAGAACCAAATTTAAAAAAAAAAAAAAAAATATGCCAAAAACACATCTATATGACAAATACTAGTAATTAAAAATAAACAATGGATACATTTTGGATGAGGCACAAATTGGGGGAGCTATGTATAAAAAGTGCTGTAATTTAAATCTACATTGTGAAAACAAAGTTTATAAAACAATTAATAAAAGCTCAGAATCAACACTAACCACGTGTTAATAGTTTGACTTAAAAATCAAAAATTGTGGAGTACAGAACAAATAATAAAAAAATTAAAAAAATGGCAATAACATATAGCCTATATATATGACAAATGCTAGTAATTAAAAATAAACAAATGGATACATTTTGGATGAGGCACAAATCTCTTTTATATGATTTTGAAGCCTAAGGGAACTGGGCTGTGCACACAATCTAGGTTTAATCTTCTGGACCTCTCACCCATTTGTGTGATAAGTGATGGCTACGATGCCAGATCTGTGGTTTATTCCACAATCGCTTGCTATTGAAGTGAAATAGGCTGCAACGGACAATGGCAGCAGTCCAGGCCTTCACCACACAGCGCTGCACTATGGGCCTGCTGTTTTAATAGGGCCCTGCAGTCTCTCCGCATGGAACGCCAGTGAGCTAACCGATGGTGACAAACACCTGTTCGGGGTGATTTCCTAACAGCCTTGGTGTCTCTTTCCCCGTGCACCCCCCCCCCCCCGAACACACACACACACACACACACACACACACACACACACAAAATCTGCGACTGCCTGTTTCCACACTGTCCTTATTAATGTCTCTGTACCCGGGCAACCGCCTCGCTCAACAACAGCAGTGGCGACATCCATCTTTTCTAGTTTATTTTTATTTATTTATTTAGTTCCTGCCGAGGGAAACCAAGAGCGCAGCTTGGCTGACGTGCCTTCTGGCTCCGCCGTTATTGTCCCTGTTATTAAGCTCGCCAAGCAGTGCTGGGGCATGAACAAAGGTTGTGGAATCCAGAGTATTTTAATTAGCAGGGATTATCAATGTGCCAGGCACGTCAAAGTGCTTTACAGCCCCAAGTCATTTCCTATTTGGGAAGTATCATTGCCAATTATATCAGGGAAGCAGCCTGGCACCCTGGTTGGGTTCGGGATACAATTTGACAGATGTTGACATTGTTTTGTGAGTTCGTTGAGAAAAGTTTGCGAACAGTGGTTTAATGAGCATTTAGCCAAATCATCTTTAGAATTACTACTGCATTTTCCCCCTGTACAGTTGAAGTGGGATGTTTACATACACTTAAGTTTAAGTCATTAAAACTCATTTTTAACCACTCCACAGATTTTATGTTAGCAAACTATAGTGTTGGCAAGTCAGTTAGGACATCTACTTTGTGCATGACACAAGTAATTTTTCCAACAATTGTTTACAGACAGATTATTTCACTTTTAATTCACTATATCACAATTCCAGTGGGTCAGAAGTTTACATACACTAAGTTGACTGTGCCTTTAAATTTTTAATATTTGGTCGCATATCCTTTGGCTTTGCATGCCATGACTTCCTGATGTCTGTGACCCAACAACATCAATGGATCTCTATGGGAATTGGGGGGGGGGGGGGGGGGTGGGGGGGGTGGGTGGGACTAGATTTAGCTGTAAATTATGCTGGAACAGTATGGAATACATGATTGGTAAAATGGCTTTAAGTCATCAAGGGTCTAAGGTATCAAACAAGCCTCAAACCATCACTCTGCTGCCAGATATGCAGTAGATATGGATGGATCACTTTAAGGGTTGTTTATCCTGACAAATCTTCCTATTGAACTCTGTGGAAAAATAAGTCAGGAGAAGAAACCCTT
>CM056393.1:31049051-31153941 GCA_029718625.1 Synaphobranchus kaupii | reverse complement strand
GGACCGTCCCGTGGCGTAATGAAGGCCCTGCACTGCAAACAGCTCTCTGTGAGTCCAGGCCTGGATGTCCCTGCCACCGCGTACACTGCCGCTGCCCTGAGAAACCCTCCGTCGGCATAGGAAGCCTTCGCCGCTAGCTGCTCGGCCGACGCCGAAACATCATTCGTTTTTTTTCTGTCAACGCGGAAGAAAGAGAAGAAGGAAATAAATAAACCTCCAGATGTTCTCCGTTTCCGCCGGACTTAACCGATTTCCTCTTCCTTCCAGAACAGCCCTTTTCCATAATCTTATAACGTGACATCTGTGATACCGCTGTTTGATAATCGCTGCTGGTATTCCTGGGCCGAGTCAGGAAAAAAACGGGTGCGATTAGTGCTCATGTTCTCTTAAAAAATAATAAAATAAATAAATAAACGTATCACCTAGATATCTTAATTCTTCTTTTAGGGGTACTGTAGGGAAGTCTTTGTGTCCTACTGGAGGATATGAGGCTGAATGTTACAAGTGCTTGAATTGTTCCGGATGTGTGTTTTTTTTTTTTTTGTTTGTTCGTAGTTGAAATATGGTTTTGGGTGCTTCTAAAGCAAAGGGGATATAAAGGCGTTTCAGGGGGAAAGGCCAGAGTGTTGTGTAGGGCAAGCTGTGAATGGCCATTTCTCACGACTTGTCATCTTGTTCTTAAGAGCATCCTGTCGACTAACATGGTAACCCATTATAATGCTATCATGATCATCAATAATCATTAACTATGCCAAAGGTACTGAAGTAAGAGAGATCAATCACTGGGGGAGCACTTACTGTATCCACGTCTGCTGGGAACCCACAGTGTCCTGGCATTTGTTCAGTCTCAGGTCTTAATGACTAGTTGGAGCTCTTGATTGAATGTGAACTTCAATCGCCTGTTGATCCAGGTGTCAGCGCCTGGTTGTAATGCCATGCTAGACTTTTTTGCGCTGCGTGTTCAAGGAAGAGAACTGGTGGCCCATCTGATTGTAAACCACGGCTGCTTTTCCTGCTTACTGTCACTCATTCGTATAGTGAGCAGTCATGCTGGAGTGTTAGTGCTTGCGAAGGACCTGCACCAGAGTAGCCCCCCCCCCCCCTTCACCACCTGAAGCCTTTAACAAACATGCAGCTGTGAATGGAACTACATTCATATACTGTGGCTGAAGGAATGGTTCTGATTTTCAGTGCATATAATGCCCCCTCTGACAGTGTATATGCAATACATCGCTACCACAATTTGCCAGGTATGTTAAAGTTGACATTTTGCCCAGATCTGACTTGCCCTTATAGAACATGGCCCAGACTCTGTTAAGTTTGAGTGTCATCTCAGAGGTGGAAAGTGATATTTAACTACACAACGACATAACGCAATCTAAAATGTGAATTATGTATTTTCAACACGACGCATTTTTTTTCCCTATTGTCAAGAGTGATTCTAGCTCCCCATAATGCACTCCAATGTATCCATGAATCTTGCTTTCTGTGCTCAGAACCAGATGGTGTGGGAGACAGGGTTTCAACTGAAAGATTAAAATTTGTGGAAATCTTGTTTTGTCTTTTGTTTTTTGTGTGATATTTAATAAATGTAATAAATACACCCAGGACATGACATAGCTTTTTGTTAAGGCATAATCTTAATTTAAATGGATTTTAGTTTCTTGTAACAGCTGCTGATTAACACATACTAAACCTGGATTGAGGAGTGATGTTCATTGCGGCCAGTGTTGTCCACTTTCTGGCAAGATAAAGTATGTCCCCAATTTAAACGTTTTGATTCTAACCAATAGCAGCCTGGTCAAACCTTTCTAGACAGACTCTGCCTCTCGTCTCACCACACAGTGGGATGCAAAAGTGTGAGCGACTGTTTAATGCGTTTCACTGTTCAGGCTCTTGATTTTTTCAGAACTAAAGTGTTCAACATTGTGTCCCTTAATCCGTTATTGCAAACAAAACATGAGAATACAACTGCTATATGTAAGGGTTACTCTCCGTTGCATATATGTACGAATTTGCACAGGTACAATACCTATGCCCAATTAAGCATACCAATATGCACTTGCTACCTATCTATAATACATACCTGCTAGTACGTATGTGGTACGGTACTAAAACACAAATGTACTGAAGTACAGATCAGCACCAGCACTGGGTGCATAAAATGTATTTTTTTCCCCCGTTGGGTGGCGCTATATGACACTACTGAGCATATGAGCGGTCACACATCCTCCAGTTTCCCATAATTCTGGTTGGGTTATCTAGCAATAATAGCAGAGACCACTAGAGCTTTACACTCTTTTTTTAATAGTCTCTTAAACGCCTCACGGCTTGTCCGCTGCTTGCTTTGTAACGGCAAACCAAAGCCCGGGAGTAGAGGCGGGAGGCGTGAGGAAAACAGTTCACAAGGAATTTCGTGGCGAGGTTGAGGGCTTCAATTCCGAACAAGTGCGGTAAGCAAACATTTCAATGCAAGGTTTCAATGTAAGGACGTGAAGAATTGATCATATGTGACGCTTGCGTTATAACATTACGTTACTATCTATCTTTGGTACCCCACTACTGCCAACGTATTCGTTAACCGTGCGTGCTGATTACGTAGCAACGCAAAGTTTTCAGTTACCTCAAATTTCTAGTTACGTAACATTATCTAAGTTAGCTCACATTAGCTAAATGGCTAGTGATCCTTTTTGGTAACGTTAAGTTAAATCACATAGCATCACTTCTCCCAATTATTTGGCTAACGTTAGATAGCGTTATCAAAACAATGAATTCTAGCAATACAAATTAAGTTAATGTTAGATCAGTTAGCTACCCAGCCAGGTTAGTCTAATTTAGTTGGCTAGGTAACGTTTCAGTGATAACGAAAATGACTAACGTTAACTAAGTTAGCTTTATAACGTTAGATTCATAAGGTCAGCTAACGATAATGTTATTTAAATTGCTAACGTTGGTTGGCTAGCAGTTAAGTGTCAGTTCCTTCATACCTTTGATGTAACATTAGCCAAGTTAGTTAACGTTAGTTCTGTATGTTCCCTATGGTCTGGCGGGATTTGCTTCAGCCGTAACGTTATACGTTAGTTAACCTGCTGCTTCCAAGAATCGCAGGGATTTTGACAGTCTCACGTTGTAGTCCGGCTTGTCGCCTGCCGTTTCTACCGTGGACGCAAGAGGGCGCCCTTGTTTCTCTAGCTTCACAAACTTCACAGGCCTGGGCTCAAATCAAATGTCATAATGAGTAAACAATATATAGATCGGGCTAACGTTACCAAGCAGTTTTTATTATTCAAACTAGAAACGTGTTGTGATTTAACGTGGGATCACTAAACGTAATTATTCATTCCAAGTAGATTTATACAGCTATATATACATGGCACTGTATACCACTTTCCCTTACACTAGCTTGATTTCTGCAGCTCTCAATCTAATGAAGAAAGTGTATTCTTTGGAAACGATGTAGTCTCATTTCTATATTAAAATTTAAGGATAAATTGTGGAATGGTTGGATTGAGTCTGTAATAAAAACAGCTGTACTGTCATTGAAACATTCATTTTGTAGGGCTGTGACTGTAATTTCATATTATGATATATAATTTAACCTATAACTACATAATGAGGGACTCTTACTTTAATGTTTAGAGAGACCGATATTGAGTCAGTGAAGCTTAAAGTATCCAATTAAGCACTTAGCAGGGAACTTCTGTTCTACAACATTGACTGAAACGTTTTTACCTGGCATGGTTGCAATTAACCCAATGTAGTGGAAGACGACTCCACTGTAATTACATCATGAGAACAAGGAATGTTTACGGCACTATCCATTTTTATTCACAGTAACTGAAATGGCCTATGGTGATTTCTCAGATCAATTCCCATTATGAATAATGACTGATATAGCTTACCTTACCTCGTTGATGCTGCAGATACTCTGATCTGCTAATCTGTGCTGTGCGCTTTGATAATGTTTTAGGCTTCCGGCTGGATCTCGTCAAGGTCTCTGTTGTGATCAGATTGCAGTAAACACAGTCTAGGACAGGTTGTAGGTTCCAAGCTGCACGCCAAAAATAAATTCAGGGGGAGAAAAAAACGCAGCGTGTTGAGTAAACACGTGAAAACACGTGCGTGAAGTTCTGTTGGTGTCGCAGCATGCTTTACTTGACAGGAGAGGACTAGAAGGAATTAAAATATTTCAATTATGAGAAGCACAGTATCTGTTAGCTTCATTGTTGACAAAGGCGTGCACTTTCTATCATGCGGTGACACGTTGGATTCGTCTGCGACTGAAATATTTAATGGTTGGCTCTGTCTCGCTTAGTATTGCCTCATAAATATTGCCTACTTCGCTCTGTAGAGTAATGGAAAATGCATGCCCAAGTAACATTGTAAGTGACAGACAGCACATGACATTGCTGAGAGCGAAGAAGTGACCAGCTGCATGGAAATCAATGCAGTTGAATGGTAGCAGACATTTGAAGTGGACTGGACGTTCGCTCAAGTCTTCTCTATAAAAAGCCATTTGTGGCACTTTTTTATTATCAATTGGGTTTTCGCCTCTTCCACCGCGTCATGATATAGCACATCATCCACATAGAAGAACCATCAAGATGCATGTCCTGTCAGCGACCTAATCCTGTTAGTTGCCGTCCCTCTTGTTTGGGAGCTCTGCTGCCGTAGTATATCTTGTCAGGGCATGGATATGCCCGCCGTATGGCGGTGTAGCAGTGTATCTGACAGCCGGATCAATATGTATTTTATTAAATTGCTTCTCATACTGCCTCTGGCCTGGAAGTAAATGCATGCGCTAAAGAGCTGTTCGATGCAAAAAATAAAAATAAAAAAATAAATCAGAAC
This sequence comes from Synaphobranchus kaupii, assembly GCA_029718625.1. Taxonomy (NCBI): domain Eukaryota; kingdom Metazoa; phylum Chordata; class Actinopteri; order Anguilliformes; family Synaphobranchidae; genus Synaphobranchus; species Synaphobranchus kaupii. The sequence goes on along the minus strand of CM056393.1, from coordinate 31,149,090 downwards.
GGCTGCCTCGTTGCAATTCCTCCCCTCCGCTCCGACGCTGATGCTTCCCCCCCGGAGTTAACACCCAGGTTCATCAGTGTTTTACAGAGACGTCGTTTTTCTCCTGGTCAGGTCTTTACGGCATATCGCCGGTTACAGCCGACAGTTTAATATTTCCATGACAAGTCAGAACTGTAGGCTACTCGGTTTTTTTATGAACCAGGTTCATCGCGCTACAATTTAATCGGTTCAGAGGAAACATGAGAATAGCTCATTAGTCGGCTTAATACAAGAAACGATGGTTGGTCGAATGGATTTTTGGAGAAGATAACATTTGTGCGGCAGACCCATCAGATCGACCTCTGTTGCGTTTAATGCTGTTGCTGTTATTCGACTTGATCGGTTTTGGTTCACAGAACTTTGTTAATGAAAATGTTCTATCTCATGCAATGAGCTATCATTGCTTAATGTTAGCACACCTTTCTATACTTTTGAATTTTGGTTCTCTTTTTTTGTCAAGGAAGGTATGGTTTCCTTGTGGTTGGCTGCAGAATATTTTTTGACGTGACAAAACTGTTCCTAATTCTACGCTGATTATAGTCAGTTGTATGTTCAGTGTTATGTCACATTCAAGTGTTACTACATCCAAATAATTGAGTGAGTGACAGCAAGGCATCAAGAGATCAGGGTCTGATTTCACATCCTGGTATTTTATTTTGTATTGCACAGGGCGACATGATTTTTTTTTGTTTGTTTTTTTTGCTGAGAGTTGATTTCTACTCTGGGTACTTGCTCTACCATCCATGTTCTATGAGTGATTACTACACTCTGCACACATCATTGACAATGTTAATGTGTATTCTGATTGTCCTGTTGGATGTACAAGGGCTTTGAAGGGCTAATTTCGACCTCCTGAAATGAACTTACTTGGTTGAACACGTGCCAACTGTTTTGCTGCTTCTCTCTCGGTGAACGTTTCAGTTTCTCTGGATTTCTTTTGTCAAATGTAGGCGTCATCGATGGCCGGGGGGGTCATATCAGTCCACTCTACTTACCCTCAGTGATTCCAGACCACGGCCATTGTAGGAGCCAGGCATTGTGACTCTTCTTCCATCACAGAATTGGAGTAAATTAGGAGGCTGTTTTTGCAGTGGCACAAAAGATGAGATAATTACAGAGGTTATTAGAACTTGCTGCCTCCCAGTTAACACTGGCTTCTGTATAAATCTGCCGTTGAAATAGCCTGTCATTTCTGCTCATCCGCTGTGTGTTTCTGCACTCATTATTCTTGTCAATGTCTATTTAATAGGTTTTCAAAATGCTTTTAAAATGTAGTTCATTGGAGGTATTTAGCAATATCAAGACAAAGCAAAAGCTCTTTGTTTTTTTCTGCCAACAATGAAGACAAAACCGATATCTTAAAAGCATATCTTTTGCAGTTTTTAAACTAGATGTACCCAATTTAGTTTGAGAACGGCAGTGGCATTGTCGGCTAATCCTAATTGTAGCTACAGATGATGGCTAACGTTGTCTTACTGACTGCCATTTGCGAACCAGCTCTAGCCTACTGCCAGAACATATAATTGGAAATTAATTTACATATTGCTTGCTGCACATTTGCTACTGTATGTATACTAATAAAGGTCATTGGAGGTAGCCTATTAGCCTATACTAAAAATATATAATTTGAGTCTTCAGCAAGGAAACAGGTTTCTTCTGAAGCTCTAGCCTATATTTTGGTCTGAACTTGATCAGTGATCGCTGGTTAGCTAGCTATTATGGCTGGCTAGCTAGTTAGTTAACGAAAACTTTGACGATACACAGTGCGATCTATGCAAATACCTTTTTAACATTACACCTGCATTGATATGCCATGGGATTATTGTACTGTATTGTAGCTGGCTATTCATTCCAAGCTCTGTGTTTAAATAACTCAGTCCAGGTGATGAGTTTTCAGGAAAATGTCCAGGTTTATGTAAGTAGGTACTTCATCAAAGTAAATTCAAAACGGTTGACATGTGGTCTCCATTGCAGACCTAGAATAAGTTATGGTTGTGCAACTTGTATGTCGTGTTAATGAAATACGAATGTGTTTGCAGCCTGCGCACTTTCTGCTCTATCTCTCTGTGACGTTAGATGCAGTGTTGGTTTTATTCCTCCAGATGTTGCTGCTGAATTTTCTTCTGACCATTGAATCTGCTATAAGTATCAAATATCCATATAGCTCATAGCTATCAAATGTATGTTTTTCATGACATTTGGTATTGGCCACAGGATAATTCAGTCCCGGTGCACCATTGAGGCTAAACAGGCCTGTGGGAAACCCTGGTGTTGTCTTGTTTTTTAAGCGTATTACCCTTCGCTGTCTTTCAGGTGCCGGGTCTTGCACCATTTGCCTGTGTTATTAGCGGTCTTAGACTTGGGAAGAACTAAGTATGGATTCATATTGCTTCCAGTTAATCATAATACTAACCCAAAGTGACAGCTGTGGCATGATGTTGAAGCTGTAACATCAGATCGGCTGCAGTCTATAGCGGGAAACCCCCCAGATGTTACCGTTCGAACTGTTAGACTTATGATCCCCATACGGCCGGCAATTACGGAGGCTTAACTGCACAAGAAAAACAAAGTCCCCGCATCCGCCATGGAGCAAAGAAGAGATTGAACTGTGTTTGTCTTTGTGACCGTGTTATGCCAGTGCTTTAGCGGTGTTGAGTATCGCGGCGTAGGTGAAAGCTGACCTACGCCTGCAATCTGAAGAATCCCCGGAGCAGAGAGGCGCGTAACGGCAGAGGCTGTCACAGGAGGGCACAGTCGAACCACGCAAGTCTATGAACTCAGAGGAAGGCATCCCGCGGAGAATCATTCACCTCACTTATTACTGAGTTATCCCACTGGGCAGTCCCTGCTGGTATATGTCTCTCAATCTCCTTGACTTTCAGCTCAAATCTTCTCCATTTTCTTTAAATAAATATGGTATTTTATATATGTACAGTCAGTGCCCTCCATGATGTTTGCGACGAAGACATATTTTTTCTTTATTTGGCTCTGAAATGGGGGAGCTATGTATAAAAAGTGCTGCAATTTAAATCTACATGGTGAAAACAAAGTTTATAAAAAATGTGAATTGTTTGATTTAAAAATCTAAAATTGTGGAGTACAGAACCAAATAAAATAAAAATACAAAAAATATGCCAAAAACACATCTATATGACAAATGCTAGTAATTAAAAATAAACAAATGGATAAATTTTGGATGAGGCACAAATTGGGGGAGCTATGTATAAAAAGTGCTGTAATTTAAATCTACATTGTGAAAACAAAGTTTATAAAACAATTAATAAAAGCTCAGAATCAACACTAACCACGTGTTAATAGTTTGACTTAAAAATCAAAAATTGTGGAGTACAGAACAAATAATAAAAAAATTAAAAAAATGGCAATAACATATAGCCTATATATATGACAAATGCTAGTAATTAAAAATAAACAAATGGATACATTTTGGATGAGGCACAAATCTCTTTTATATGATTTTGAAGCCTAAGGGAACTGGGCTGTGCACACAATCTAGGTTTAATCTTCTGGACCTCTCACCCATTTGTGTGATAAGTGATGGCTACGATGCCAGATCTGTGGTTTATTCCACAATCGCTTGCTATTGAAGTGAAATAGGCTGCAACGGACAATGGCAGCAGTCCAGGCCTTCACCACACAGCGCTGCACTATGGGCCTGCTGTTTTAATAGGGCCCTGCAGTCTCTCCGCATGGAACGACAGTGAGCTACCGATGGTGACAAACACCTGTTCGGGGTGATTTCCTAACAGCCTTGGTGTCTCTTTCCCCCGTGCACCCCCCCCCCCCCCCCCGAACACACACACACACACACACACACACACACAAAATCTGCGACTGCCTGTTTCCACACTGTCCTTATTAATGTCTCTGTACCCGGGCAACCGCCTCGCTCAACAACAGCAGTGGCGACATCCATCTTTTCTAGTTTATTTTTATTTATTTATTTAGTTCCTGCCGAGGGAAACCAAGAGCGCAGCTTGGCTGACGTGCCTTCTGGCTCCGCCGTTATTGTCCCTGTTATTAAGCTCGCCAAGCAGTGCTGGGGCATGAACAAAGGTTGTGGAATCCAGAGTATTTTAATTAGCAGGGATTATCAATGTGCCAGGCACGTCAAAGTGCTTTACAGCCCCAAGTCATTTCCTATTTGGGAAGTATCATTGCCAATTATATCAGGGAAGCAGCCTGGCACCCTGGTTGGGTTCGGGATACAATTTGACAGATGTTGACATTGTTTTGTGAGTTCGTTGAGAAAAGTTTGCGAACAGTGGTTTAATGAGCATTTAGCCAAATCATCTTTAGAATTACTACTGCATTTTCCCCCTGTACAGTTGAAGTGGGATGTTTACATACACTTAAGTTTAAGTCATTAAAACTCATTTTTAACCACTCCACAGATTTTATGTTAGCAAACTATAGTGTTGGCAAGTCAGTTAGGACATCTACTTTGTGCATGACACAAGTAATTTTTCCAACAATTGTTTACAGACAGATTATTTCACTTTTAATTCACTATATCACAATTCCAGTGGGTCAGAAGTTTACATACACTAAGTTGACTGTGCCTTTAAATTTTTAATATTTGGTCGCATATCCTTTGGCTTTGCATGCCATGACTTCCTGATGTCTGTGACCCAACAACATCAATGGATCTCTATGGGAATTGGGGGGGGGGGGGGGGGGGGGGGGGGGGGGGGTGGGACTAGATTTAGCTGTAAATTATGCTGGAACAGTATGGAATACATGATTGGTAAAATGACTTTAAGTCATCAAGGGTCTAAGGTATCAAACAAGCCTCAAACCATCACTCTGCTGCCAGATATGCAGTAGATATGGATGGATCACTTTAAGGGTTGGTTTCTCCTGACAAATCTTCCTATTGAACTCTATGGAAAAATACGTCAGGAGAAGAAACCCTTCAAGTTATCCATCCATATCTACTGTATTTCTGGCAGCAGAGTGATGATTTAAAGCTTGTTTGATACATCAGACCCTTGATGACTTAGAGCCATTTAGCCAACCATGTGTTTCAATACTGTTCCAGTGTAATTTACAGCTAAATCTAGTCCCACCCCCCAATTCCCATAGAGATCCATTCAAATGCAGAGACGTTATAGTATCGCTTGTAAGAGTACCAGAAAATAAGATATCAAGAGTCTTTTGATGTTGTTGGGTCACAGACATCAGGAAGTCATGGCATGCAAAGCCAAAGGATATGCGACCAAATATTAAAAATGTAGTGTATGTAAACTTCTGACCCACTGGAATTGTGATATAGTGAATTAAAAGTGAAATAATCTGTCTGTAAACAATTGTTGGAAAAATTACTTGTGTCATGCACAAAGCAGATGCCCTATCTGACTTGCCAACACTATAGTTTGCTAACATGAAATCTGTGGAGTGGTTAAAAATGAGTTTTAATGACTTCAACCTAAGTGTATGTAAACATCCGACTTCAGCTGTATATATGCTTAAAATTAGTTTTTGATAAGAATCAGTTTTCAATTGATGTAAAAAAAAGTTTGTTCTGTTGTGGCAGCGGGGCTAACTGCTTTTCATATTAATAGTGAATAGTACAGCTTTTATGGTCTTGTATTGTTCAAAAGATCTTTTTCAGCAGGGGGCTCGTTCTTAGGTTACCTTTTCTCTGCAGGAAACCCCAATTAGCCAACGGTTCTAGAGTATACAATAGAATATATAATAATTTCAGGAGAAAATACAGACTTGACTGAAAACTGGTCATGCATAATTACAGCAGTATACTCCTGTCCAACCCTTTGCTTTTCCGTGACCTACACTAGTGTAGTCCCAATCACAAAATGGAACCAATCTCAATCTCTTGAAGATTATCTGCTGAATCTTGATAGTCCATGTATTTTACTGCAAGTGCCGTGTTAATGATCTCTTGGCCTCGGATAGAAAATGTCTCCATTAGTTTTTGCCTTTGGGTTGAGTTTTTTAGTCTGCGTTGGGCTCACATCTGACTCCAGCAAGAGCAGTCATATCGTTTGGCTCTTTTGGGACAAAACTGCATTAAATTTGCCTCTGCGCAATTTCTTTTGAAATGCGGAGGGTGTAAATGACCTCAATTATTTTGAGCAATGGATGGAACGCAGCCTAAATCTAGGGGGGGAAAAGCCGGCTCAATCAACTAAAGCCTACGTTACCATCAGAACAGCAACCAGGTTCCCCATACTTGTATTGATTGTTAAACCATTCTCTTACGGTTATGGACTGGGTACGCCGTGTAATGAAAACTGACCAGTGATTACGTTTGATTGCTAATAACAGCAAAGAAAGTGAAAAGCGGTAAGTTCTATATGTGTCAGTGCTCAGTGTTATACGGTACCTATTGTGTGGCTGGGTAGTACAGGTGGTACTACTTCAACTCTGTTGTTTGCATTTTGTCATCAAACGCTGGCGTGTTTTGCTTTTGTCGTCTACCAATTCCCCGTAGGTGTCTGTCAAGTCAACACAAGAATGCAAAGTGTGACATGGCAGGGTGTTACAGCGGATTTAGAAAACGGTAACGTTTGGCAGCCATAACGTGTGAGTGTGTGTGTGTGTGTGTGTTATGGGTTGGACTGTATTTTGCTTAGTATTTAGTGAGCAGGGAATTCATTTTCATGTTTCATATCAAAAGAAAGGGCAAAGGGCATCTTGAGTAATCAAGAATGAAATGGAGTGAACACTAGAAATGCAATCAAGCCGGCCTCTACCCTCAGAATAGTGTAAGATAAAAATATAATGCGCTAATGGAGTAACTGATGCTCGAATGCGGCCCTTATTGATTTCAGGCTCCCGTTACAAAGCCTGTTGTAACCTTGATACAATGCCTCAGAAGACCTTTGATTTGAGAACAGCATTGATTTTCCCTCCAACTTTGGAAAGGCCTGCTCTCAGCACTTCTGCTCTCTTCCTGACAATTTGCTACAATCTTTTCTTTTTGTTTTATTTTTTTGGGGGGGGGGGGGGTTTCCTCTCGTTCCAAGTTTTACATTCAGCAATGATGACTACTGTCCTAAAGGGGGTGCAGAACTGTATAAATAAGGGGGTTTAAGGGGTTTGCCCTGTACAATTCTGCATGAGCTCCAGAATCCTTCGCCTTCGCAGACATTAGCAGCATTACCTGTGGGGCGTTCTTTTTCTCCGCATCAGGCAACCTATCAGTCCCATTTACTCCCCGTGCTGCAACCTGTTCTCGGCCCCAACACCACCTGCCTTCTCATTAGATTTCGCGCTCAAATACACCCTGAGTGCAAACAGTGTGAGCCGGAGTAAATTACGGGAGCTGGGACAGAAGGAAGCACAGCACTGCACAGCAACACTTCCTTGTTTTGTTGTTTTTTTTTTTTCTCTCTCAAGGTCTCAAAGTTTTGTATCCTAGCAACATTCGGACCAAGCTATCGCTTGCGGATAACGGCACAAAGCAGCAGAGTGGTCTCTGTGAATTGATGAGAGAATGTTTACGTGTAATCAATAGGTTATTTCACGTGAAATATTCAGACAGCCCTATTGTGGACTCTGCGCGGCTAACATTAATCTTTATCCTGAAGTGGATGTAATTTCACTGGCATTCCGCCTCCATATTCTCAGATTTTTGTATCCTAAAATCAAGAAAAATGGATATAATCAAAGAAGGCACATGTTTGAATGATATTTAAATTTGATATATAATAGATAGCCTTTTTTTTTGGACAGATAATTAGATCACCCAAATGTCGCAGGTTATTCCATTTTAGCTCATTCACAGTTGGTTTTCTTTCGGTGGTTTCTTGGGACAGTAATTGTTCGCATGTGTGCCGTCGCACATCTCATTTCACAAAGCCGTTTCATGTAAATGAGAGCGGCTTGAATTTATGCGGGCCAGTTAGAGCCGTGGGCATTTTGTACGAAAGTTCATGTTCGATTGCGCCGAGCCTGGAGCGTGGGAGCGTTTGTGCAAACATCTCCATCGCGTCAACAGCCGCTGAGCATTAATACCTTGATTTCTTAAGCAGCGGCTCGCCAATTACCTCAGATAGCTGCCATGGCTATGAGAGACTTGTCTGCGTTTTTTTTTTTTTTCTCGCTCGATCCAAATGTAATTTTCTGAAAACGTTGTTTCTCCGCCGTAGTTTTATCTCACGTGGCGTCGGCGCGCTCACTCTCCGGCTCATTAAGCGGGGGGCTTTAACGGCCAATCCCAGGGAGTCTCGCAGTTTAGGTTTCGGCCTAAAGCCATAGAAGAGAGGGGGACTAATCAATGCTGATTTCTGAACCCTCCCCCCTCACCCCTGTCCGCCATCAGCAGTTTCTGCGGCCCTTTCATTTTCCCCATGTCTTATTTCATCTTAACGCCACCAATCCATCGTTCCCCCCCCCCCCCCCCCCCCCCCCCCCCCCCTTAATCGCTGTGCACAAAACCATGATGGCTGCCGCTGCCACTCGGTGAAATGAACTGAAAACCAGTCCTTTAACAGAAATTACCCTGCAGAGAAACATTAACTGCTTTTAATATTACGCGTCTCCATAAGACATGCCCGTAGGGACTATTAAATGATTTTTGGAGCTTTTCCTCATTTATTTCCCAATGTTAAAGTCTCAGTGGAGTGTGTCCTCAGTGTCTTCCCATTCCTGTTATGGAGTGGATGTCATTTTTATCTCTGTAATTTGCCTTGGTCAGAGCAATGCATATCTTTGTAGTAATCAACCGTGTTTTTGATGTGGGAGCGCGTGCGTGCGCACGTGCTTGTGTGAGTATGTATGTGTGCGTGTGCGCCTGTGGCATATGTATGTTTATTGCAGTTGAGAGTTGCACACATGTATGTACGTGTCTATGGCTTCGTCCTCCTTGAGACGCTGGTCTTAAGCTGCATTAGGATCTACCATAATTACAAACCAATTGCGTACCAGCTATACGGCGAGTCTATGTTAATGTTATATATTGACCACCAGAGGGTGCTTCGGCAGAAATCAGTCTAGCAGACCTGGGTCAAGTAGTTTTATTTCAAACTAAGTAAAGTAAGTAAAACTACCAGTAAAATTAATCCAGATTACTGGCAGATTACTTTATTTCATCAGTATTCATAACGTATGTCACGTGATCGTATGTCTTGGTTAGTAATACGTTTCAATGAAAGTTCTCAGGAGGCTGGTGGGCGGCTCGTTCGGTTGAGGCGCCACGCTGTGGCGCGTGGATGAGCCTCACGGCCTCGGATCGAATGCGGAACCGCGCCAGTGCCGACTGTGGCCCGTAGCTCCGCAGGGCGCCGCTTCACCCTGGGCATGGGAGGACAGGGGTCCGTGTTTCATCGCTCTCGGGCGATCCCCGCTGGCCGATAAGCGCGCTCACAAGACTGCGCGTCAGTCTGCGACGCGAAAAGAAGCAGCTGTAGGACGGCACGTGTTTCGGAGGGGAACCGTGGGTGTCCCCGCTCTCCCAAATTGGCAGGGTGGTTCATACGTGTAACGCGGCTGCGCTTGCAGAAAGATGGAGAGTCCAGGGGCCTCGTGTATAAACGGTGCACACGTGCGCCACTTTTCCCACCGATTTGGGATTTGTAGAAACAAACTTGACGTCAAAACAAGCGCGCAGTTACGCACAGTACGACTCGTACTACACACATTTTTGAGACTGTGGGAACTGGCGACTCCGATGCATACGCATTGTTTTTGTGTGTACGCACCTTTCATACATGCGGCCCCAGATTGGGGAGGGAATTGGATATATACAGCCCTGGGTTGGGCGGGAAATCTTAAATAAAAAAAGATCATTCTTCACACAGGGATCTGAGTGTTTTCAAAGTTTGCCGGCACCTAAAGAGTTGAAGTATTTCAAATATGTACTTGATCGAGGTCTGGTTTGCATTCTTTGATTGCACTGGTGTAAGTTGTGCAGCTATGCAGCTGTATTCATCATGCACAAATCACATTTCAGTAGCAGTGTCACGTAATAAATAAAACATATTTCCTTATTTCTCCTTTCATAGGCAAGATGCAGAGCAGTTATGATTCTCTGTTGTTGTTTGTCCATAAACATTTTCTTTAGGTGGGTTATGCACTACAGTAACATCCCCAGGTGTAATTTTGTGTTTTGATCTTGTTGTGAGTTGTTGTGTTTTGATCTTGTTGTGCAATCCATTTAAATGTCAAGCGACCAAAGAATGTACTTGTTTTGTAGCCTTTCTCAAGCTGCGCGCAAAAAGATGTAGGCTAATATTTTCTTTTGACATGCTATGATAAGGTAATCAATGAAGCGTAGGGCGGCTCTTTGAATAGGACTTGGGAGTATTAAGTACCCAGAGGTTTCTGTCACTGACAACAAAAATACACCCTTCATATACCTCCATATGCAATACAGGTTCTCAGTGATAGAGCCTTCAGAATAAAAAGAAACACTTTTGTTAGCGTCATTCAAATTAATCGCAGGAAGTGTTTATGGGACGTATTATTTCTGTCAGTTTCAGTGGCATCATCATTCTGGCACTTTTCTTCATTTATAAAGTCTATTATTTTTGGTATTGTAGTGCATGATACATTATGAAATACTTAGACTTAAAAATGAATCGTGGTCTATTGTGTAGACGTGCGAATGTCAGATAAAATCAAAACGAATATCAGTGTGCCTTTTCCTGTTAATGTGGCGTAGGTGGCCCCACCTGCAGCTGGAAGTCTAATCTCCACAGCACCTGCTGCCATTCTGAATGATGGCCTCAAATGATCAGTTTAGTCAATAAAAACCTTTTTTATTTTTCTAATTTAGGATGCACATATCATTATGACTATTGTGAATATATGTTTATAGTTGTGGTTTTACGTGACACACTTTTGTCTAGATGCCTGGAGGATAAGTCTTTGATGAGAACACCAAAGCAGAATTCTTCCCTTCAGACTGAAATCCAGACCGTCATTACTCATTCAGCTTAAATCCTCTGCAATTAAACATGTCTGCTGCAATGCAGATGAGGGGAAACTCTTTGAGAAAGCACCTGGCTTTTCGGAGAGCGAGGGCTTTAGGTATTTGTGTCCGGCGCAAGCAAAATAGCACTCTTCAGAGACTTGAGTCCTGGCCTATAGCTTTCTGATCCAGCTGTTAAAGGCAATTCCGTGTCCCAGCCAGGTTAATCCTTGGGTTGGTAGAGACTCGATGGCAGTCCACAGCCAGCTTCCGAGCCCACTATCTGAGGAGCTGAAAAACGTTTGTTCAAAGCGCAAAGAAAACTAGCAGTTTTGAGCCTGGCACACAGATTAATTGAAGTAATACTTATTTTTCTGCACAAAAACACATGTTGCTTCTCTTGTCCACACAGAGGCCAGAATTGTTTTGATGGAGAATCGTTTCCAAAAATAGACAAAAGTAGCGGCCGCCTCGAGAGGCTGTCTGGGGATTGTAGTCTTTGTTGTCTTTTTTTGAAGAACGTCAGTGTCCACTTTAAATGGAATGGGATTGTAGGGGAGGCGGACGTTGTGGTGTTACGATCGTCTGGGACAGAGATTGCCGGCCCGCCGATGACTGGGTGTCGTCGGGTGCCTGTCATTCGTCATGCTATCCATGGGGCTCTTGAGTGGCGCCTCAGCACGGCGAGAGTGGCTGAGGTCAAAATGAGCCTGACCCACCTCCCCATTATAAAGGCTGTGGCCTGAGCCAAGAGGCTGTGGTGGGATCACTACGAGACATTACTCCAGGTTGTTTAATTTATGGATTTGTCCCAGCTGTGTGCAGGCTATCACTTTACTGCTTGTTTTGCCAATGAAAGATGAAACGGAGCCTTGCTAGAGCCCGCAGCAAAGATGATTACATTTTCGACAGGAGAGGAGTGCTGGGCTTGTTAATGAGTTCCTAACCTCTGCCTCAATCTAGGTCTGTTTCCATAATAACTATGCATTAGGGTTAGTGTCCTGCCACTTCTTATCCTTACCAAAGAGTCTCTTGGAATCTTTATTGGGCAGCGCTGTGTAGAGAGATGGGAAGAATGGGGGAGGGAGAGGGAGAGAGACCCACGTGACAAAGGTCTCGCGGTCGGATTCGAACCGCCGACGTCGCGGCTCGCAATGAGCATGTGGATAGTGCCGTCCTGGCTACGTCACCAAGACGACCCTCTTAGAATCATTTGATATAAGTCTGGCAAGTTCATTTTTGGGAAGCAGCACCACTTTGTTTAAGAGCAATGATAAGAACCATGGTAATGGCCGTATTTTACCTGAGCAGTTAAGCCTCAACGACATGCACGTGCGCGCGTTTGTTGTGCGTAAAACTAAGAGTAATCGTGTGCGTTATGACCGTCACAGTCAATTCAGTGTACGTATTGCGAAGCGAATTTCAAACATGGTAACTTGCATAACAGGTAAAATATATAGGTAAAATAATACCTATAAGAGAAACATGAAATGTGGTCAATGTATATGTACTCAAGTTAAATGGTGTGGAGGGAAAAATGGGGGGGGGAAAAATAAAGAAATTGGGCAAATTTTAAGCACCGCTCAAAAACAGTCACTCGTAAGGAAACTTTTGCAAGATGTTTTGAGAGGAGGTCCAGCTGGTGAAGTGGAACCCCCCCCATACACACACACCCCCACTCCCATTACAAGACAGGAACAGTCAACTCTCTGCAAGGAGCAGCTACTCCAATTAGGGGATTCAACACACTTGAGCAGGATGTACAACCAGGAAAGACACTGACAGCAGACAAGTATTTTAAGCACAAGACAACAGTGACGGCAGCCACTGCAGGGGTATACGGCACATTAGCGGTAAGGTAAGCACCTGCCTTAAAATATGGCCGCAATATCCTCCCCAGCAATTGCTTTTAGTCTTTGTAAATCTCAGTGCCTCCTACACAGTTCTCCATTAGTTTCCTCTTTCCAGTGTTTCGCCCCGATCCCATAGGAATGCCTACAATTACATATTCGCTCACATGAACCAGTGACAAATCGGCAGTTCACACCCCCATTAAGACAAGAAGTATCTGAGTTGTAAATACACCTCCTTGTTTTTCTACATGTGTTAAAACGCCCACACGCATTTAATAAACCGGGCCTCTAAGTGTAGCCTATTTCTGCCATGGGTACACCCTTGGAACACATTTCTACTGTAGGAGTGAATGTTGTGACATGCTGGTCTTTCTGTACAAGCTGGAAGTGTGATTTTTTATTTTTTATTTTTTCTCCCCCCCCAATTTCATATTGTTCTGGATTCTATTTTGTTACCATGGTGTAGTTCAGAGAAGTGGTGCATGTGGTTATGTTGTTTGCAGGGCAGTGATTTGCCCTATGGGCCAAATCAGATCCGTACTGTGACAATACTGACTCGGTGAAGAGTTCTGAGGGGTGTTACATAATTGGCTATAGTGTCGCCCGAGGAGCGAGTGTGAGTTTGTCTGCCGGGTGACCCCACATCATTGCTCTGGATTACCTACAGCCTCCTGTTGCTGCCCAGTCATGAATCACTATAGTTGTGAGGACTCAGCTGGTGGATTTCAGAATGAACATAAACCCACTTGGCTGACTGTACACATTCCAGCATATGTAAGTGCTTGTGTGAACCCATATTTTCCCCTCTGCTCATTAAAAGTTTAAAACGTTGTTGTTGTGCTAGATTCACATTTGTGCGGCTCAGGAAAAATAAGTCAAATAGATTTAATTGGAAAATTAATTAATGGGTATAGCTACCCTTTAAATGTTAAAGGTTGTCACGCCTCCCATATTATTGTGTCATGATGATATTCGGATAATATTATTTTAGGATGAGGCCCAACCTGTGGTTCGGGGAAACAGTTTAGTAATTAAGATCCATTTATGTGTTGAGGGACTATACATGTAGGCTACATTTTTGCCAGGGAGTGCACAGACTCATCATTAATAGGGCCTTATGTATGATTTCCTGGGTGTGATATTCATGCAGTACACAAGCACAATGTTGAAAACAATTGATTGTGGTCTCTCACCCAAGAGAGAACATCAATACTCTTAGAGTAAAGATTTATTTTTATTAGAATCCACAGTATTTCAAGAATGCAAAACAAATTCTGCCTACAAACTAGTATTCAGTTAAAACAATCTCTGTGTTGAAGAAAGCAAGCTGTTCAGTGTCTGTGTGAGCCAAGCCATTGCCCACGCAGGTTTGCAGGTGTCAATGGTCAGGTGTTGCCTGGACACTGTGGTTGTATGCCTATACTATCTCAGAAAGCTCCAGTGGTGCATTAGTTGAGAGTAATACCTTGTGATTGGCGTTAAAGCTTTGTTCCTCACCAGAATAATTTAACTGGTCAACTATGGGGGGGAAAAAAAACATTCCGGTTCACAGGCAAAAACAGAAAACATTTACCATTCATAAAATCCTTAAGAAAATATACTGCACAGCAATAAAGTGCTTCAGATGGGCCCATATGAGACCGGTGAATGCTCCGCTCAAACAGTTTCAAAGACATTGAAACAACTTTACATCTGCTGTGGGAGTGTGAAGAAATAAAATAAATCTGAAGAAAGCCCTTAAGAGATCACGAGACTGCTTAACATAACAAACCCCTTTTTCCTCCCTAATACCACTGCTATGGTGTCCAGGACCTCACCATGCACACCAATCCACAATAAAAAGGTAATCATCTAAACAAAAAAAATTAAAATAAAATTACATTACAAGAGATTAACACTGCCCTACCAAGCTACAGGGATTGAAGTACTGAAGCAGTAAACATAATGAAATTGTGAAAATTGCATTTCCTTGGAAGGTTTTATTAATACCTGATTTCCCTAAATAATGGAAAAAACCTTATGTACTGTTACATTGCATCACACAAACCGAAAGGTCACACATATTAGACATAATGTTAAAGTTTGGTGATTGTAGAGCAAAAGTGTTCATCAACTTGACACCTGTGTGAAATGCACAAGCTATACTGCCTAGAATAGCCAGTAGCAAACAAATATGATATTTCAAAACCATAAATCCCATGTTTTGTTTTTTTATTTTTTATTTTATCAATGCTGGGCAGATAATATAAATTGTAGTCTTGGCTGTATGGATTGGCCCACACAGCAGGCTCACAATTGGCATGAGCCTTCCAGGTTATTTAAAGATCTCTGAATTTATCCAGTAACTGTCTAAAAAAGCTATCTTATAATATTTCTGCAACAGCAGGGGACAATGATAGCTGTCGCTTCAGTCTTGTATTCAGCAGCTAGTGTGGTCACGCACATCATGGCAATGACTGAGTCAAGGTGCTTATGAATATAGCCATACCTATGTAACTTGTAAATGTTATTCTTATCATTTCTGTTCGGACGCATACCAGTATTGCAAACCAAAATGTCTTGTTATATTCCTATGGTGTCAATGCTACAGTATATTATTTAACGTTATTAACAGCAACGTTCTCAAATCGAATGTATTTATTATGTTGTGCTGCACCTGCAAGGTAAAAATAATGTTTTTTCAATATGTAGGCCTACTAGGGTTGACTCAAAGCTTTTAAGCCAGGAAAGCTTTGCTATAAAGACCAACAGTGAAATAGTTGTTCTTCATATGTTGCCATGTTGAGTCATATTACTGTAAGTATTTGTAAAGTCCATGTTTGTACAGGAGCTGTAGTCCTCGCCAGTCACCCAGCCGTGTCTTTTCCTTGTGGAAGAGTCTCTGGAAGTCCACCGACGTTAACATGCCCACTAAGGCCCATAGAAACGGGCAGTCTTGCATTGGCAGCCTACAGGCGGAGATGGGAGCTGCGCATGTACTATGCTCACAGCATACAGCACTCCGAGCTGTGGCAGACAGAAACATTTCCATTTTCATCTATTTTGGAAATGTGTTTTTAAGCAGCCTGTGCTGAAAATGCCTTCACTCCATTAGCTTGTCTATATTTAAAAATTAAACGAGGGCACCTTTCTTCCCGAGTCAGAGGATGAGCGCTCCAGTTGATGCGGCGTAATACATGTGTCAAACCAGGAGAGCTATTAGCACACAAATACTCCACGACTGTATAGGATGAATGTCAACACAGGTGAAGAAAGGCTAGTTACTTTTTAATTCAAAAGGCTGGACTGGATTCCCATGGAGATACAGTTTGTTCATTTCTTAATGTAAGGGTAGATATTGTCACCGGGATGCATTTTAGATGGGCTAGTGGAACATTTTCTTTTAAAAATGGTAATCGTATGGTCCATCACCCTAAAATTCGACTAAATGTTTAAAAAAAAAAAATTATACTGGATTTTTCTATTTTGGGAAATTTCAATATAACTTCACCAGGGGGACTTATAAAAAGGTGCACAAAAAGTCATGGAAGATTACAAAAATGGTTTCCAGGCCTGGAAATGTGAAAAATGAAGGTGTGAAGATTCTGTAAATGTCACGGAAAATTGTCAATGTAAATCACTTGGTCATTTCTACTTTGTTGATGAATTAAGCTATTCTGTGAGGCTTGCTTTCCTTGGCTGCTTGTGAAATATACTGAAGTTAAGATTATGAGAGCTCTCTCCCCCTCTGTATCAAAACTAAAATGATTTTCATAGTTTTCTTTTTTTAATAATTAGCTTTTTAATATTCCAGAATGTTCCTTTCATGCTAGCGTCTGCAGGCACTCTATGGGACTGCAGTGCGCTACTGCAAAATTAATTCCATAGTGTAATGGAGTTGATAAACTTGGCACACGTTTTTAGCCATGCGTATTAAGCCTAATTAAGAAAAGCCACCAATTATATATCTATAGTATTCCTATAATCCATATGACTGTGATGAATATGCCAATATTTTATAGTCACTGGTGGTGACATTAAATGTGTTTATGTGCTGTGGTCTGCCGGCTGTTTTTCATTGCTTTTCTTGTGTGTAGCTATCTTTCTGGTGATGTAAGGCACGTTTGATTTTCCCACAGAAAGGCAGTAAATGTAATTTTTCTATGATTAATCAGCCCCCTTTGGTGGTTCATTAAAAAAGTTTCAGCAGGGCTTCGTGCCATCGTGTCCAAGGGATAACGTCACTGCACTTACGCTTCATTAATTAACGTGCTGTTTTTTTTGTGGGTCGCAAATTGAAAACAGCTAAGAGCGTTCGGAGCGCTTTGAAGAGTACATTTTGTACAGTACTTTCGTTGGATTAACGCATCATTTTCACACTCTCCTTTTGTGTATTTTGTTTCAGTAGAGTAATACTGCTGCCCCTGGCAGGAGATAACAGCCTTAACAACTCCTCTTCTAGTCTCTCAATGTGCACTCCAAACTAAGACGGCAGCTGTCATGTTGAGATAAATATGAAAATGGAACCTATAAGAAATGGCTTGTGATGGTTAGGAAAGAGATAGGCTGGCTATTTGAACACTACTTTGTGGGCTCTAACTAAGGCATCCTACCGATGCCATGTAACCTGTGTCGAGCACAGGCAACATTCGTATGTAGCCACGCAGGCTGGAGCAGGAGGCTGAACGCATTGCCCCCAAATATTTCTCGTTGACGTATGCTGTTTGCTTCGCCTGCCCGCCACGGACGAGGGCCTGTCTCATTATAAAGGATGCCTGTTGTTGCCCAAAGGCAATAATAAAAGATGACATTAGTGCCACCCTCACCAATCAGCCTGCCTTTTTCCCTGCCACGCGTGTCCCATAAGGGTAGCGACGTTATTATTCTTCTGCAAAACAAAAATAAAAAGGTTTTTGGAATGTTTTTTTTGCCAATTCTGTAGATAAGAGATAGATTCCCCTCTGCCAGCATATGCATAAACCTCTGGGCCGTTGCAATTCCTCACTGATTCGGTACATGAAGAAGGTTATCTGCTAAGGATATTTGAATATTTTTTTTGCCTCCCAAATGCTCAACTCGCCAAAATGAAATTTTCTCCCCAAGCACTGAATGAAAGGGTTCTGCCTGTACACACACTTTCAGTCTGGAAAATGAATAACATCTATGAATCCCCTGCTATTTTCCGCAGGGTTCTGTGACTCACCGTCAAGAACACAGAGTAATGAAGCTCAAAGTATTCTTCTTTTTTTTTTTTACCTGAATGAGTAAGCATGAATAAGTACACCTCATTTCTTTGGGCAAAGGCAGGGATGATGCATTTCCGAAGCCCGGTTGGAGCAGGCACCTCTTGATACGTGGAAGGTAAGCTCCTCAGTCTAATTGCCCCCCCCCCCCCCTTTTTTTATTGCTTGGGGGTGGGGGGTGATATAGCAACAGACCCATGTCACTAATGGACCGCACGGTACTGGTAGGCGGGATGGAGAAAGCGGGGAGATCCGTCTCAATTTACAGTTTGAAAGGTAAAAGATCAGACGTGCTCCTGACGACACTGTAGCGCTGCACTCTTTGCAAATGTTTTCTCCAGGGCCTCTTAATTCTCATTTCCAAATGCATGCATCGCGTCTTATCTCCCTTACGGGGCCTTGATGCTATTATCATGTAGATGCGTGTGTTCAGTGCACAGAAAGGCTGAATCCTATCGAATAATCACCTGATTATCTGAAACCAGCGCAGTCCAGCCTTTTAGGACTTCCTGTAGCATTCTACACAATTACTTGCCATGGTACGATGAAGAGGAATCCATCTTCTTTGTAGCTGATGTTGGCAAGTTTAACGGGCATACTAATTCTATTTCTAATTCTAAAACTATTCCCTTGTACAATTGTCTGTGCTTAGATATTTCACTGTAAATGAAGCATAGCCTCAGTCACGTTCTCTCAAATGCTCATATCCATTGAGAAGATAAATTCCCTTCTGGAAATGACATTTAATGGCTGCTGCTTTGGACATGTAAAAAACATTAAAAGTTAAGTAAAAGCAAAGCTGACAGCAATTTGGCTCCCATAAGAGTTTTAAAAATAGTGCGATGACAGAATTTTTCTGAGGACTCATTAGGAGAAGATTATGCTCGCTGTGATATTGGAATTTTAGTGCCATTTCTAATATTATTCTTTGAAAGATTAATATTACTTTTCATTTTGAGTACTGACATGCACATTTACAGTTCTGTATAGAATTATGTGTCCTATATTTATAGCAATTGCCCTACTATGAGCAATACAATAATTCTTTTTTTTTATGTTTTACTTACAAGTTAAGAAATAAATGTAACCTTTTTTTAGTTAAACATTCCTTCCATCCATCCACAGTTAAACTTTGGTATTCCAACACTGAAAAAATAACATTTTCATAAATGTGTCCCTCATGGTGAAGGACAAAGCCCATTGTTGTTTGAATGAAACTGATGTCCATATGGATACTGTATGTGATAATTTACCCTATATAGCTACAAGCCAATTGCAGGGGACTATTGAAGATCAGTTCACATGTACTGTTGTGGAAATGGTTATGGTCTGCAGTGCAGTTATGCTTAGCAAGGAATGCATTTCCATGTGGGAGCATCATGTGTGAACACTTACCTTTGTGTTTGTCTGTCTCTCATACCACTCCTGAGTCCATATCCTTCATTTTGGGTTGCTGAATAATGCATTATGTATCCCACTGGCTCATTGTATTCTGTCTTTACTCTTCCCCAAAGACAAAGGAGATGAATAATTAAAATAATCTCATGGATATGTTAAGGAAACAAGCGGGCAAAACGATGAAAATGGTAAAATATTGGTTTCTTCCCCAGTTAAAGGTGAGATTAATAGATTCAATCATAATCTGCGAGCAAAGATGATGTGAAATACACGGATAAGAACAATAAAGTTGAACGACAGAATAGGCTATTTATCCAGTTCAGTCGGTCTAAAAGTCATTTTGCCTACAGACTAGTGTGCATCCAGCACTGGGTCGGGTGTGTTCTTGAGTATTCCTGCAAATTCTGTTCAGCTATTCTGCAATAATAACTTTGTGAAAGAAAAAAATTCAACTTTAATGTTAATTATGTCAAAATTTAACTTTAACCAATGTCTAAGAATGCCTTTCTGTTCTGCTGGCAGCATTTGCCCTGTAACAGCTTCAGCAATCCACTTTATGAATCCTTTTAAATAATGTATGTAAAACCCTAAGTGGAATTTGAATAAAAGGATTAGCCAGTTAATTTTTAGTTTTTGTAACTTAACTTAATTTACATACCTGGGAGAAGCTCTCATTTTCGTTATGCAGCCAACATAATAGGATATGTGATAGTAAGGTTTTAATGCATCAGGTGAAGTAACTGAGAGAATATACCCTTGATTTTTGGTACGTTTTGAATTTAGTGGCAGTCATTTAAAAAAGAAAGCAGACAAACCCAAAGTGACTGGGAAGCTTTCAGGAAGTGAAATCAGTGATGGGAACAATGTGAGCCCACTACTGACACCAATGATATGAACTGAATACAAAACAAGAGCACTGACTCGGTAAATGCATGTCAACGCCAAGGTCTAGGTCATATAAAAATCCACAGTTTGTCTGACGTTACGGCCGGTGTGTGACTCTTCGTCTTGTACAGAACAAAATTGCCTATTGATTTGAATGCAGTCGGTGTGAAGCATGAGACAGTTTTTTTTTACTGGGTACAATATCACTGTGAAGAATAAATAACAACCATCTGCACTTGATCACTAATCCTGCAGAAAATCTAATTTTTGTTTTGGGGAATCTTTTCCATCCTTCCTGATAATGGACAACAATGATTAGACCCATGTTGCATAAAACGTTATGGATCCACACAGTGCCCGATCTAAATCGATGGCTGCAAACAAGCAGGACGTCTCTTGCTCAAAGAGTCTATTTGGGTGCCTATTGATCCTTTGCATACATTTAAGAGAGAGCACTTCCTGTTTAGTATGCGGAGCCCACAATTTAAAATGCAACACTACCATTTGAATTTAAGTTGCCCTCTGAATTTCCATCTGAATAAACCTGCAGTTTTATTTTTGCACGCCCCTCAATATATGAAGACAGGAGGGTAATTGCTGTTCCATTTGAATTTGAGGTGCGTATGAAAATGGACCATTAGAACCCTATGCATTTTCCATCCCTCTTGGTAAATGTATACGAGTCTAAATGCATCGCTGCCATTTAAATTTAAGCTACCTTTTGTATTGCCATCTACATAAATGAGGGGGGAAATAATAATCAAAACTCATGTTCCATTGTGCACAAAGACAGGAGGGTAATTGGCATTTCATTTGATTCTGAGGTGAATATGAAGACTCGCTATTAGAATCATATGCATTCATGTATCGTGTGCACCCCTATTGCTTTTTACATCAGTTGCTTAAACAGTGAAATGACATATTTGTGATGAAAACATTGCAGAATGCCATATTGTAATGCTTCACACTCAGACACACACCGAATGCACGGGCAAGTGTTTTGCCTTTTTTTTTTCCCCCCCAGAATCCTTGCATTTTTGAAATGGTTTTATTCTCGCTGCTCCTCTGAGTTGGTGTCTGGATCGACGATGATAAAGCATTGCACCAGCAGCCAGGTTTCAGGAGTTAGCGAACGGCGCTAGTCCTCGTATCACTGCCCAATTTCCCCGGCTTTGGTACGCACAGCGATTAAAGCGCATGCACGCCCGAGCCGGGCTCCGCGACGCTCCGAGCCCCTTCTCATTTCCCTCCCTCGCATTCTACACATTCTACAACCCCAACCCCCCCCCCCCCCCCCCCCGCCTCCACGTGGCATGCGGTCCTGGCTCCGCGCAGTAAGCCGTCGCATCAGACCTGAATAGCTCCTGATTTAAGATGAGGTCTGAAAGGTGTGCAGTAAATGAATTTCATACCCTGGTAACCCTGAAATCTGTGGGCTGTGGCGAGCAGCACCGCGCTTTACACACGCCGGGCCCGTCCGTGCTCTGTGCAGAGGGACGGTTCTGGGCAGCGGTTGCTGCGGGGGGAACTGGGCCTGCTACCAGGGTCCGGGTTTGAATACGGGGGCGGGACACTGCTCACGTAGCCTTGACTAATGTGCACCACCTTAACTAAATCCATCTGTGAGAAGCAGATAATATATCAAATGTAAGCCACGTAAGGGCTTGAACGAAAGCCTCGCTTTAAGAAATTCTGCAAATTTACACAGCAAATGAGTTGTCTGTCATACTTATACAGTGTCATGTAAGGCTTTTATATTTAAGGAAAATTAGTCGTTGCCGTATTGATTGCTTTGCATGACTCCTGAGAGAAGAAACTAAATGAACCAGACAAATCATAAAAGTTTGGTTGCTCTGCTTTGCCATTTCTACTTTATTATTAACAATATGTGGGCTGGCTGGTCTGTATCAGACCGTGCAGTTAGCCAATGGGCCCTTGTGGTTGCAGTCATAAGCAACATATATTTCTTACAGACAGCAAGTCAATGCAGCAGTCTGATTGTACATCGGTGAGTGGAATTGGAACGTCTTTATTGGTTGTAAACTTTTGAGCGCTACAATAAAAACGGCTATTGCATTACCTGATATGTCCCTCCAGCAACTCTCTCTCAAACCTAATTTGGGCTGAGCACTGTTTTAATGTTCATTCAGATGGCAGCCCCAAAGCCCGTTTGCATTGTCTGTAAAGGATTAGCCAGCCAAAGTGGCAACCCCAACTGTTCCTCTCCAAGGTGAAAGTTATTTATGAGTTCTAACTTCTTAGCCCCGGCTACTACCAACCAGCCCCTGGCTCTTCCGCCATCTTCTGAGGCATCATAGTCTGGTTATGAACAGCCCGATGCCTCTGAAAGCTTTGTCTCGTCACAAACTACAAGCGGACCGATGATGGCACGAACAAAGCCTGCGTGAATTCTTTTTCATTTCCTCCTCGCTTTTAGAATTGAGGCCCAGATGCTCAATGGTAGATATTGGAAGACAATAAGACAGATTGAAGGACCACCTGAGAACAGAGGTGGGGGGGGGGGGGGGGGGGTGTTTTTGTTATGTTGCTGTTGTTGTTTTTGGTTTTTGGACATGGATAAGCACACAGGTGTACGGGGCTAGCTGTCGCTACAGGCATGAGATACAGTGAGCGGGGCGGGGGCGGCTCCCATTAAAACACATGGGGAAACGTGCGCTGAAGCGCGAACGGCGCCAGGCTCGTACAGCATATTGAGAATCCACTCGCCGCTACAGTACGCGCCGTCAGGTGTTGATGTTCCTGTCCGCCTCCTGCGGTGGAACCGCCGCTGCAACCTGCCTGCTCTTTAATTAGGGGTTTACAGGGGTGATATTTTGGCAATCCTCGTTTAAATTTTGTGCTGACCGCCGGGCGGTTTGCACTTTGTGAGACGTATAAGGGCAGGAAGTGCAACCCAGACTTAAACTGATCTCAACAGGATCAAGGCCTACCATTGTAGCAAAATTGTTATTATATTCCCAGAATGTGCTACACAACAGGAACATGCTATTGTTCGTTAACCTTTTTGGTTTGAAAATTGAATTGAATTGAAACTGCTGTATGAACAAGACGGGTCTTTGAAAATGTACCATAGAGCAAGTGTTTACTGCCACCTGGTCTTGAGAACGATTGGCCAAAATACCAGTGTGGAAATAGAGTTCACTGGGGACTCGGTGATTATTCAAAATAAATCCCCACGGGCTCTTTTACATGGAACCCAAGTAGACGGATTTTAAGAAAGGCGCTTAATGGAAATGAATTATGTATACGACTTTTCTCTATTTCTCAGTTTATGTATGCATGCATTCCACGTGCGAGGGGATAGTGTGCCATTGTGTGGTTTGTCCTTTGGGATGAAATCATAATATTAGCTACAGATTCCATCGTTACAGATTATGAGAGGTAGGAAGAGCCTTTTAAGCAGCTGAATTTGTATAGTACACACTGTATAAAACCCACATTTCATCCAAAGAAATAAGAGAATAATTTGAGTGGTGAGGTTGTGAAAATTCAAAGCGTCGCAACGGCAAGCTGCAGGCTCGGAAAAGGCTGCCAGCTTAATTTAAGAAAAGACCAGCCCCCTCCCTTCGGTGCCGTCTGCAGGCCTGGATGCGATGATTGACGCTTAAGAAAGGCAATGTTGTGTTTGCATCTGCACAGAGCTACAGGAACACATGTGGCTGTCATGGAGTCTCATCTCTCTCTCTCTCCCTCTCTCTCTGTGTCATCTGCAGCTCTGTACAAACAAGATGGGTGCTGCGATAGCTAATGCCGGATGTGGACAGGGTCGGGCCGAGCGCGTTATTCGCGGTTTGACGGCCCGAAAGGCTCTAGCGCAACATGTCATGGCGACTCCTCTAACAACCAGAGGAAGCCGGGGTCGGGTGTCGGAATTTCAGGAAAGCGACTGTCCTGACTAAAGATCAACAGCGTAATTACACTCTGCAAAGGAGCTCTTTGTACAAAGACCGCTCCTCTCTCACATCTCATTGTCCAGTTGGCCCATTGGGCGGCTGGAACACATTAACATGATATAATTGGTGCTTCAGCAGTGCGGCTGGGCGAGCTATGAATATCAGGAACATTAATTTGTCATCAGTGGAGTTTGAAAGTTCTATCTAATCTTCACAAAAATCTCATTTATTTTATTGTCTGTTGCATTTACATAGGTTGGTGTATTATGTACTGCATACAACTTGCTTTAAAAAAAAAAAGGTGATTGGCATTCTCTGTGCAAGCCCCCAAATTATGGAATACTCTACCAGAGAGTGTCTAAGCTTCAAATGCACCTTTAAATTTTAATTTAAAATCTCCATTAAAAACTCACCTTTTAAACTTGCTATTTCTGTTTATTCCTGATTTTACCTGTTTTACTTATTTCCATTTCTTAGTGTGCTTACTTGTGTTTTACCTATGCCTTTTATTATCCGGAGAGCACTATGAGCACCTGTATATACTTTATTACTATTATTATGTCTATGGTTAGCACAGGGGGTTAGCACAGCACAGCACGCTAGTGTGCTGATCGGCCGGACTCATCTTCCTGATTACTCATCGGCTGCAGACCCCTGGCTGGAGTGGGTCACTGTTTCTGTGGGTCAGTAACTGAGTCTATGGTTAGCACAGGGGGTTAGCACAGGGGTTGCGCGCTAGTGTGCTGATCAACTGGACTCATCTTCCTGATTACTCATCGGCTGCAGACCCCTGGCTGGGGTGGGTCACTGTTTCTGTGGGTCCCCTTTGGTCTTTCCCAGTTGCTGACTCCCGCTGATTAGTTATTTTCTTCTGGCACGCTTCTCTGGCACCTGTTACACAGGAAGATCAAAGTAGCAATGCTTGTAGAAATATCCATGATATTTAGTCTGTTTCCCCCATGGTCAGAAAAGAACTAATCCACGCTTTTACCTTTGTTGTAAATAATTTGTCCTCCACTGTAGAGGTAATTCAGAAATAAATAAAAAACGAATAAAATAGCTATTAATATTCTGGCACATACAACACATTCCTCACTCAGATGCAGATGGCATTCAGGCCAACACTTTTTTTAAATATAATTTCTTTTAAACCAAGGTGGTTTTTTTTTTCCCCCTCCTGAATCATGATGAGGTATCTGTAATTAACGTAGAGAGAGACAAGTTTCCAGAGAAGAGTAGTGATTACCAATTATCCAACTTGCCCTTGAGGTGTCAAAAGATGCTGCTGGCATATTGAGATATTTTTAAATATTGCTTTTAATTGAGTACGTTGAGAGGAAGCAGGCAAGTGTATGAAGCAGGTTGGCAGGGTTGATGTTGTCATATTTAGCTGAAGCCGTTCCTTTAAAAACGAGAGCTGATGAACCTAAAGACTGATATGTAGTGGGTCACTATTAATTAAAAGCAAATGGGTAATTGGAAACATGAAGGATAGTGGCTAGCGGACATACTGGAAAAAGTGCTAGTTGTCCAAATTTGCCCCTGTGTGAGATTGAGTGTTGGGCATTATGCCGTGCAAGATTTAGTGCGGATTCATGGATTTTATAACAATGTGCTGGTCGTTATGATTGGTGGACTGCTGACGGTGATGGATGAGCCATTTTAATGATTCACAGATGAATGAATCGGCAGAATACTACACAGATTGGAGCAGCTGAAGGCAACCTGAGTTTCAGAGGTTATGAAGACTCCCCGTTCCGCACCAAAGAGGTGTATTTATCTGTGAAAGCTAGGGACTAGCTAAAGCTAGCTTGTTATCGAGAGACCATGTTGCTTGATAGGTGTGCATGGACAGAATCTAGCCAATTTTTAACTCCTACTTTGAAACCTTCACAAGGTCTTGAACAGCTATGGGTTTATCCAGCAAAACCAAAAACCTCTTGCATGAGATCTCCCGATATTGCTACTCCCATCATCAAAACAATACTGCCAGCAGTCCCGCAACTGTTTTCTAGCGTGACGCATAAATCATCAGCGCTGGACTGGAGGCTGCTTTTCTTGGCTCCGAGACAACGTGTCTTGTGATTCAGCTTTAATCAAAGATATTCCAGCTCGGGCTGCACAGTTTCCATTTAACTCTAAGTGCGCGAGCTTATTAAATCCTGGCAGACAGGTTGCAGACAGGGCAGGGACCGAATCGAGTCCTCCCGTTTTGACACCCAGGCTCGCTAATAAAAGCGTATATCTGTTGTCGTTCGTTGGGGTCGCGAGGCGGGCGTGGGCTGGCGCTGACACTCGCTTGTACTAGGACCCGCGCCAGGGTATCATGGGACAGAATGCCTCAGCCACCCGCACTGTCCAGACGGGAGAGTGGACTGGCGCTGAGGTAGTGAATGAAGAGTGGCAGGTGCGATTAAAAGGCTAAAGCTCACCGCGTCTGGTGTGCTAATCGATGCACTCCGCTCGGAGGGCGCT
The DNA here is from genome assembly GCA_029718625.1 of Synaphobranchus kaupii. Classification (NCBI taxonomy): domain Eukaryota; kingdom Metazoa; phylum Chordata; class Actinopteri; order Anguilliformes; family Synaphobranchidae; genus Synaphobranchus; species Synaphobranchus kaupii. The sequence continues at coordinate 31,122,410 of CM056393.1, read as the reverse complement.
AGCCGGATTCGCTAGCCGCGTTCTGTCTCCTCGCAAGCCAATAAAGAAACCGCAGAAAACACTCCTGGATGTCCCCATCAATACTTCTACAGCCGCCATTAATTCTCATTATACCTATAGCTTTTAATGCAAGTGAGCTGGCTTCCTTAGCGGTGGCTGGATACCAGGGTTGATGGGACCATAGAGGCAACGTTATGCACAGAGGGGAACGATTGAGGTGAGACTGACAGGAAGCTAGAGATGTGCCCTGGGTCCTGCTGCCTGAAATTGTTCATCCCTGTTTAGGCCCATTGAGCGCCCTAATGATCAAGAGGCGGGGCAGGGCGGGTTCATGGACAGCTTCCACCATGATTGACATGCTAATCAAGCCCTGGGATGAGAACCAATCGCCCGGGCCCAGCCAGAGATCCCCTGGATTTGCATATTTGTCCGATTATCTTGACAAATCCTGGTATGCACCCTCCAGAGAGCTTTCCAATACGATTTGCTAACCGGCAGGAAACTTAAAACAAATAAGGGCTGCCTTTTTAATCCCCCGAAACAATTCTTTCACGGCTCTTCTGTGGTGATTGTTAATGCATCCTTGTGTTAGCCTCTTTTTTTTTTTTTTTAAACTGCAGTAATAGCTTTGCATATTTTAGCTGACTTTGGAGCTGACGCACTTCATCCTCTGGCTGTAATCAGGGAGTACTTGAAAGAATAGGGTTTGTCGAGTCACCTGAGGTACGCGTGCTTCTCTGGTGCCCGGTGCTAACACCGGGCCCCTTCACTAGCACCAGGTGCCTTCGCTAACGCCGGGCCCCTGATGCTAACACCGGGCCCCCGACGCATACACCGGGCCCTGTCGCTAACACCGGGCCCCGTCCCTAACACCGGGCCCCCGACGCTAACACTGGCCTGGTGCTAACACCTGGTCCCGTCCCCTAACACCGGGCCCCCGACACTAACACTGGCCTGGTGCTAACACCTGGTCCCGTCCCTAACACCGGGCCCCCGACACTAACACTGGCCTGGTGCTAACACCTGGTCCCGTCCCTAACACCGGGCCCCCGACGCTAACATCGTGCCCTGTGGCTAACACCGGGCCCCCGACACTAACACCGGCCTGATGCTAACACCGGGCCCCCGACGCTAACACTGGCCTGGTGCTAACACCTGGCCCCGTCCCTAACACCGGGCCCCCGACGCATACACCGTGCCCTGTCCCTAACACCGGGCCCCCGACACTAACACTGGCCTGATGCTAACACCGTGCCCTGTCGCTAACACCGGGCCCCCGACGCATACACCGTGCCCCGTCCCTAACACCGGGCCCCCGACGCATACACCGTGCCCTGTCGCTAACACCGGGCCCCTGACGCATACACCGTGCCCTGTCGCTAACACCGGGCCCCGTCCCTAACACCGGGCCCCTGACGCATACACCGTGCCCTGTCCCTTACACCGGGCCCCTGACGCATACACCGTGCCCTGTCCCTAACACCGGGCCCTGTCGCTAACACCGGGCCCCTGACGTTAACACTGGGCCGCGCCGCTCATGTCATTACCTTTAACAGACAGAACCGAACTGCAGAAAATGTTTTGAGGTACGCCTCAGAGAGACGGCGAGAACCGCGGGTGAAGGATGAAGTGTGGCGAGGGTGATGAAAAGGTAGACAAAAGCCTCTTTGTTGTGAATCTTGAACAGAATATCTACAACATCTGGTGTGAAAATGAGGAGGAAAACGAGGGAAAACCACAGACGTTCAGAGCTCTGCATGATGTCTCCTCATCTCTCCCAACAGAGCTTCTCAAATGTTTGAGTGGCTGATCCAGGAACCTCAGCTTGTGTTAAAGTACAGAGTGTTTGTGAGCCACGTAAAAGTCTTACATGGAAATTGAAATCTTTTTTTTTTGTTGTTTTTCTGGGGGGTGTGGGGTGTTATTCATTATGTGCAGCATGCATTTATGTACATATTTACAAAAATATGTGTTTTGGAAAAATATTGTCTCGGTACCTGGCTCTATATGTTGCCCTGTTAGCAGAGGGTTCGCTGCTTTAGAAACCAGGTGGAATTGGAATTTCACTCCCCTCCGATTCAGCGGACGGTAGCAGCATTCGCCACTTTAATTGCCTTGTGCCTCAGAACCTGTGGCCAAATGTGGCCTGCATATCAAACAGATTCTCCCCTCCATCAGCAATCCTTTCACTTCTCCAGGAAATTAGTCCCATGGCACATTTTAACTTAATATAACAGGACATTTTTTGTATTTTTTTTATTGTTGTTTATGATGGTATTCTTAATCACATTGTTTAATTGGCTACTTTCCCTTTATATGATTTTCTTTATTATCTGGTGTATTTTTCTTGTCACAACATTATTTTTGAAAATTGCTTTGTTCATGCACATCTTGTGCAAGTGGCATGACAGTACTACGCTTGTGATTTAATTTCTGCCTCACTATTTTAAAGGTGTTTTTTTGGAGGGGTGTCTTTGGATGTGAGCTGTTAAATAACATTCCTGTGATTTCATTCAGTAATGCAAAATGAAACATATTCTCCCTACAATGGCTTAAGTGGCCTCTCGCAGCTGAAATGACCGTTTGTTTTCAGTGGCCATCGCACCAAGCTGGCATGGCTTCCCCCTGTTACAATCATGCAAGACCTGCTGCTGCCCATTGTGAAAAAGGAACAAACCCAGAGCACTTCATTAAAGGCCAATCTGGACTTGCCACCACCATCGCCAGTAAGCCAGAACATATGTGAAACTATACTGAAGTATCGCTGCAGTATTGTGTTTATACATGGTCCTGGGCCCTTTGCTTTTTTTCCCCCCCATTTTTCCCTGTTCTTCCCATGTGCCGTGTCCAATCGTAAGCCTGTCTCATCAGTGCGACATCCTCTGTCAGTCCCTGCGGGCGCAGACAAGCATACGTTCTCCGAAACTAACAGCCACAGGTTCACTCTGCAGCCCACCAGCTGAGCTGCCCTCCTCCTGAATCCTGGGCTGTGTCCGAATCAGCACTCTCTCCACACTGTTGAGTAGCCTTGGTGAGTAGATTGGGCGAGAAAGTCGTAAAGTGCGCGAAAATCTTTCAAATTGCAGTATACTTCAAACACCCGGATGATGCACTTACTTCCCGGGGTTTCGGGAGCACACTTTTCAAGAAGGACACAAACAATTTGGTCACATAAATATGACGTGAGGCTTCATTTTTTAAAAATAAGGCGCAGCTTCGCTGACGTTTTTTTTCAAAAACAACACGTGGCAAGAGTGGGGTGCAGGGTTGCCAGATCTTATAAGACTTTCCAGCCGAATGGCGACTGAAAACTAGCCCAAATTATAGGCTATTTTTAACCGAAACCAACGTATTTTAAATAGAAATCATCATGTTTTTACTTTTTAAAATGAGTGCGTCCTTCGTGACTTTTTATTTTTACCCGTGACTGCACTTTGATACGTTAAAGTATCCCAATTTAGCTGTAAAACTGCGGACATGGCAACACTGGTGGGACGTCTTATGACCTGCTTACGACACTTCCACAGTGCGTTTGGAAAATAGTATGGCGGATATTTTTCACGGACTGCTAAACAGTGCACATTAAACAGCACACTTCTGCCAGTGCACTGTACGCAAGAGACAGGGCGCAGTAGATAGGGCTCTGATTCGGACACAGCCCTGATCATGCTCAGACTGCATTCCCCCGTTTGACCAGAGGGGGAGCCGCTGCGCGACACGAGCGGGGCGATCTCTGCAATCTAAGCCCTTCCCGTGCTGGCCTACAGGACGTACATGTATGCAGCACCCTGCAGGGCCACCAGCCATAGTCAGCATTGGCACAAGTACAGGCAGGATCAAATATATTGATATTTGATATATTGCAAAGTGAGTCTGACACGGATGCTTCCCCATGACAAATGGCTGACAAGGTATGCAGCAGATTGGTATAGTAAAGCCAGCGGTGTGCAATGCGTGCTAGCAGAGCTCTCTGCTCTCACCACAGATCCCATCCTGTGTGCAAGTCTGCACAGTCATGCCTTTGGGTCATCTCCGAGCATGTTCATTTGAGGAGTGACTCTGGGGTTTTGGCCAGGGGGGATGGGAGCATGTGTATGTTGACTGAATTTGATATTCTTCCCTGTTTTAGTCTTGTGGAGGCGGGGGGGGGGGGGGGGGGGGAGGGGGGACTTAAACTACATGCTGCTTTGCCTGTAAACTGAGAGGTCATCTGATGAAATTCTATGTTCACCTCCAATGGCTTGTTTCTGCCAGGCCTGGTGACTCCTGGCCCATTGTCTGGTGCCTCTCAGAGTTAAACTCGTCTCTGGCTGGAAAAATGACAGCACCCTGAAGTAAGATGACTGTGGTAACACGCATCTCTTCTGTAGGGACTGACCCGTTGTGGCACGCTTTGCAGAACTGTCACCAAAAGCAATCGGGAAGAAAATGCCATTCCTAGCTGAATTCTTTCTTACCTTTAAAAATGTTTCAAGCTCTGACTGAGCAATTTTAATTGAGCTGAAACTAATTATTTGAAGTGGTTTTTGACGTGGCTTAGCTGGCCGGTATAGAATCCTGCTGCCTTTTTAATGTCAGACGAGCGTTTTGCACTCTTCATTTCCTTTCTGGGGGTCAAGCAACCTGTGTTTTCCCAGTAAAACCAGGCAAAATTATTCTCTCTGTCTTACAGCATGGCAAAAAAAACAACCTTTTCTTGTGCATGAAGTGGTAGAAATTGCTCCAGTTGCTCATCTGTGTATATGGAGAGCAGGGGAGAAATTGCTTTGAGATTGGATGTTCAAATTAAATCATATTTCGTATACTTTGAACAAGCATTTTCTAGATTTTTCTCAGTTACAGTTGCTATATCCTTGGGCTATTAAGCATAATTTGTTTTTCATACCCGCAGTTTGAGAGACAGTAGTTCTTTCACAAGTGGTTAGCCAAGCTTAATATGAAAATTGTGCAATGTTTCACTGTTTCTCATGGTGTTTTTAATTAATCTCTTTCTACTCCCAAAAACTGGGGAATTCTGGGAATGGAGATGGCACTCTTCTGTTTCTCAAATGTCTAACCAAGACATGACCCTGACCTTCACTCTTGTTTGTGTATTTTTGTTTTTCTTGTACATTTCCCATAAATTTAAATAGACACCAAGCTCATGGTGTGATAATTGAAAAAGTACACCCTTCATTCAGACTATAAAACCTTGTTTGCTGCAGTTATTAAGTGTAATTTTTGTATAAAAATGTCACATCTTAAAACAAACCGTACCTTTGAGAGAGGAGCGGTGATTGGACCATGTCCTTTCTTTAATTAACAGTATGAGTAGCCTACAGTATGGATGAGGTAGTACACGCCTCTCTCACGATACAATCAATATAATGATAATGGAGCAGAATCTGTATCACAATCCAGTGTTTAATATAATAAGAAAGTAAGAAAGCTAGAAAAGCTTTGGTTTGGTCAGACCTTCTCTGTATGTATATGTAATAGTCATCTGTGAATATACCTTAACTACTGATTCTTAATGTCCTGCAGCACTTACCGAATTCATCATAATCCTTGTGTGGGCGTGTTCTCATTTTCTGCCTGTGGATGCTCTTGAAATGCTTTTACACAGTGACCTTCAAGGTGCCAGCATGGCCTGACCGCAATGACTGACCAGCAGGATGCGTATCTATCCATGCAAGCGACCCTAGAAAGGGATTTATTTCCACGTACTGTTCGTTGAGAGGCCCATTTATGAAAAGGAACTTGACCAGTGAATGAATACAGTATGTTGCGTTTCACCTTAACCAAACAATCTGATTGCATCTTACCACCAATCTCTCACACCGGGCATGTGACAACCATCTTATCAGCGTATGTTCTGCGTTATAAAGTACACTTTTTTTTTCTGGTCTTACTTTCTTTAGGCGTACCGTTAATAGAATATGATCAAAGGAAAATGTGTTGGCTTTCGGTCAAAGACATGTTAATGATGGCTTTGGGGCTAGGTTTCTGTTTGTATATAGCTAGTCCTGGTGCCTGCCTCATAAATACAGTGATCGTTCCAGTCATAACATTGAGCTGAATTGTATCCTCCATGTTAATATTGACTAATTTCCAAGCCAAATATCACACAACATATTTATATTTTTAAAGGGACTGTAAAGGTAAATCCGTAATTTGCTTCATGCTACATTATATGCGGTTGTTATGGTATGTATTAAGCATCAGCAACAGTATGAGATTTCAATTTGATTGCAATCTCGATCTATATCCATCTATTCCGATGTGCGGATTAAATGGATGGAGTTCAAATTATGACTGGGCTCAGTTCTGTTGGGCACAGTAATGACCAATAAATGTTTTAATGTCATTGCATATCTGAGTCTGAGCAAAACAATTGTTTGCTATAGAGAACCTTTGGCTGTGTTATCGATAGTTTTGTAATTCTTAGCTGTAGTTATTTTGATATTTTTCAGTTTTTAATCCCTCTCCCAGTCTCTCTCCTTCTTCAACCCGCTATTTAATTTCCCCCACCTTCTCTATCCCTTTGTGGTGGTCTAGCTGTCTAGCTAGCAAGGCTACTTTAGCCCTAGAGCTAAGTTAAGAGTTAACTTAGCTTGTGCAGCGACCATTTTAAAAACCGGACAGCTTTCAGAATTATAACAATTTGGCTTGCCCAAATTCCTCAAACTTGTTGCTAGTTTGTGCCCTCTCTACCCCCTTTTCCCCTACGACATTGGTGGCCATCGAAGGGCAGATGAACCTGCTGCAACCGGTAAGTTGCTAGCTTGGACTGCTACTAATTTACCAAAGCTGGTCGGCGTAATATTAGCTATATTCTCGATAAATAATAGAGTAGTCAACTGCTGTAATAATATGTGTTTAATTGATAAACTGATTTATCTTGAGAAACTGGTAGTAGCCTACATGGTGGTACATAAGAGACAAAACTTAAAAACAGTAACATATGTGAGGTGTTCTATAGCACCGGACTTTTGAACATTTGGAGGCTAACGTTATAGCCAGCTTGTAACCAGTCACACAATATGCTGCTTTTGTGGCGACAAGCTAATGAAAGTTATTCGGTTTCATCTCATTTTATTTGAAAAATGTCTTGGCTTTCATTATCTGCGTGTCTTGATGTAAAATCCAATATGAAACTATAGTTTTTAAACATTTAAACGTAATATGACAAGCTAACACCGGAGTTTTGTTTTTTCAGTTATGAGACCCAGCCAAGTTTCTTTCCAGTAACGTTAACGCAACTTTCGCAGCTGAACGTTGAAGGGGTTTTTCCTCAAAAACACGGTTTGATTGCATACCAAATATAATGGGACATAACTTGCTTGATATTTGGATTAGAGAGATAGTTTTGGCATCATTAGAAAGCTTACATCCTCCTTCGGGTAGTATATAATCCCAACATGTTACATATTTAGTGCGGATTCACAAACTTTGCTACATGCGGCCCCATGTCCGGTAAATCTGTTATGCTCAGTAGCTATTATACTAGCTAGCTATTTTTAGTTATCTTATATGCTTCCTGAGCATTTCACAGTAGCCTACCAAATTCGATCAACCATGGATGCAGAATGCCAGTGTGATCCAATCCATGTGCCTGTAAGGGGGAGGTGGGCCAATCCATGTGTCTGTAAGGGGGAGGTGGGGTCACGGCGAGGTCCCGCCCATGCCCATACAAGGTTTTTTTCAATACAGGTTTTATGTCTGACTTGAGATGTGTGTTTATTATAGTTACTGACATTACTTTGAATAGATATTTGATGGATATGTAGTGGATACATCCCTCTGTGATCATTTATAGTTATTTTAACTACTTTTCAGCCCTTTTATTATCACCTCACAGATAAATCTGACTTTAATTTGTTGTGGGTTGCAAGGTTCTATGCTTTGAAGAAAAGCTGGAGAGCTCACACAAAGTACAGCTCTGATAATTTCAGTGGGAGTATCTACCATCCGTGTGGGCGGCCAGGGGGTCCGGGGTTACGACCTGTAGCCAGAGGAAGCAAAGGCAGCGGCTCCTGCTGATCCGTCATCACAACACAAAAGGTTAAATTTGGGCTGACGTTTTTTGAATTGTGACCGCCAGCGATCCACCGGTCTGAAACGACCCCCATTTAAACAAATTAACTCGGGATTGCAATGTGTCAGGACACCTGCTGAACAGTATGGAGGCGCGAGACGCTTGTTACGGAAAGGGGGAGGAGAAAAAAAAAAAAACAATTTGCAGGAATTAATGCCATTAGCCTAATAAAATGCGACCGAGGGGAGGGTTTTGTTCCTCGGTGCCATTTGCACATAGAAGTACCTTGATTAGCAGAGCGTATTCTTGCCCATGCTCATTCTTGTCTAATGAGCGAGAGGTGTTGAGCCACTTTGCTTCTGCTGCAGCATCACTGTAATTAGAGTGTTTAAAAAAAAAACATTTTAGAAATGAATTTTGTACTTTAGAATCACATTGAGGGGAAATTGGATTTGGGCTAAGTATAAACTTGTAATGCATAAATCTTAGTTTCTAATGAATACCGGGCTTATGAATAATTTCAAATGAGCCTCTAAATGTCAGCTGCACAAATGAGAAGGGGGGGGGGGGGGGGTAGTAAACGCATTTTGGTCATTTAAAATATGATGAAAAGTACATGTTTGCTGAACATGTGTTTTGATTGTGTGCTTTCATACAGGAACACTTTTTGACATGTAGCCCTATTTACAGTAATAATATTATTGAGCATCATTGAATAAAATTTTATATGGCTGTTTCCTTGCGTATTGTTTGTTATGGATTAGAGTGTGTACATAGCGCGTGTGTGATGGTAAAGGAACTGAGCCAACACAAAGAAAGCTGCAGATTTGAATACTCGGTAATTGACGGTTCTGTATTAAAGTACACAGCCCTAATAAACCCACACTGCTTCAATAAGACAAACCGCCCTCTTAATGTGTGACATGGAATCCGTAAACACTATTACTTTGTACGGGGCCATCTGAAAAGCCAGATATCCAGGCTAATATAATAATGTTTTAACACTATTACATGACATTTGGTTTAAATCTGTAAACAAGAGCAGATGAGCTTCCCGTGTTCTGCTTGAGACTCAGAGAAGAATGAGACGAATCCTCTGGATGTCTGTTGTGCTTTAAATGCAGGGAAGACGTGGATCGGAACAGAGACTGAAGCTCCGGCCCCAGCCTCAGAGGCCACCCGCTGAACTGCGTCGAGCTTTTAACGTGTTTTTTAGCCCCACGCATGATGCCCGTCGCTTCCAAGCTGCCTTGTGAAGCGATTACTGAGAATTAGCCTAACTAGCACATGCAGGAGCAAAAAACATATTGGCTTGCCCCCCCCCCCCCGATGCCAGAACACAACGGGGTTGTGGTCAATTCTTAATGCAGTGAAGGAAAGCAGGGAAAGTCATCTTGAATAAGATTATCCAGGCCATAAAAATGCATTAATGAGATGGTTTGGCGGCACAGTGGTGCAACGCATACCTCACGGCCAGAAGGTCCCGGGTTCGAATCCCGGCCAGGGGCCTCCCTGTGTGGATCTTGCATGTTCTCCCTGTGCCCGCGTGGGTTTCCTCCGGGTACTCTGGTTTCCTCCCACTGTCCAAAGACATGCAGGTTAGGCTAATTTGCATGTACGTATGTCTGCACACCAACACTGAATTTTCCAGATTAATGGGTTAGCTGTCTAACTTCTGTCAATTATTTTGAAAAAACAAATGTTCAAGCAAAACATTCTATTTGCATCCAAATGATTAATTTTGACAGACTACCTTGCTTTGCTGATAATAATTAATTACAACCATGAATAATAGCAACCAGAGAGTAAAGCATTACATGTAAATTATTATTCATACTGAAGGTATGTCTTGGGTTTTCCGAAAAAGGGTTTTTAAGCCAAACTATGCGCAGCAAAGCCCCTTTTCATTTGCTCTCAGAAGTGCCAGGGGAGGTTAAAGGTCACATCATTTCACTCCGGCAAGCGTTCCATTTCACGCCGCAAATAGCCCGTGTGGCCGAGCGCGAGGGGCATTTGTCATCGAGACAGACCCCTGAGTGCTGCCAGTTACCGCCAGATTTTATCCCGCTACCCTTCGCTTGTCTTACATCGCTTACTGTCTCACTGATTCAATACGTCCAGCCCCCCCCCCCCGCCGCCTTAAACAGGCATTTGACACCGCCCCCACTCTGGCAACCCGAGAGCACCGACAGAGGCAGTGCCCCGGCGTTACGGCATGATGGAGGGGGGGATTTGTGAAAAACTCACCTTTCGGTATTACACAGATAACAGCCCTTCGTCGCGCCAGGGGCAGTCTCCTCTGTGATTGCGGGTGATGATGTAGAGCCATTGATTCAGTAGATTACAGGGAGAGAAAAAAAATACAATAAAATATTTCCTACACCTAGGGCTTGTGGCTTGACAATCATTGCATGTTTATTGTGTTTTTTATGTGTTCTGGCAGCCCTGAAATCGTATTAAATTTCAGTCATTTTTAACGACCACTGCTGCCGACTGCAGGTAGTCATTCTTCGCCTTGCCCTTCAACCAGAGTTTCTGAAAGGAGGTGATCACTAACTGGAAATGAGTTGCTTATTTGCTCAATCCCAGTTACTCAAGGTCTGAGGCATTGGTAATTATTGCTTCCTTTGCTAAGCCTGACGTGGAAGTAATATGCTCATTAAGTGAAATATTCAACCCCACACACCAACTAACGGCACTAAGCGTAGAGAGAAATTACTTTATTTTAGCTGCTGATGTTAATGTTGTTGTTTGTATTTCATCCTCAATTAATAGCCTGTGCATTCTACTCATTAGTGTCCTGTTGCAGTGTAGAGCAATGCACAGTGAATGTTCACAGTGAAAGTTTGTCTGAATGAGTATGAAGGTGTGAAACATACAAATCGAGTTTTACATTCCGACATGGGAAATTGATCTAAGAACGCGACGCCCGGAGATTAGGGTCCAGATGAGAAGTGAATGAGAGTCCTACAATTTTATCTCTCCCCACAGCCCCTTGTGGGATGTGTGTGTGTGTGTGTGTGTGTCTGTTTCTGTGTGTGGTGGGGGGTGGGGGGGTTGGGGGTTGTGTAGGGGCAGCTCCCCCCACAGTAATACCTTTTCAAGCATCAGCTCTGCTGTCTCGCTGCCCAAAATCCAATATTCCTGCCCTGAGTTTAGTTAATAGCTTGGTACTGCTCAACCCCAAGTTTTCTTCTATTTCAATTAGAGCCCGTATGATTGGCCAGTTTTCATCAGGCTTCTTCTTACCAAGGCTACAAATGAACTCGCCGCCCAAGCAACACTTTGGTGTCTTCACAGACTCTGCCGAAAATTGTGGAGAACTGTCCCAAAACTGCATCTGTGCCCCGGGGGGGGGTGAAGCAGGGTTCGAATAGCATCGGTGAGGGGTGTCAAGCCCCCAGTGAAGAAAAAAATAAACCTGACAAGCGCCTGAGTGCAAAATATTAGCAGCGCACCTCCTCAGCGCCTCCACATATTTCTCCCCTGCGCACTCCTCAGCGCGTGCCTGGTCCGGCTCGGATCTGACGCCTCCTCCACCTGTTCCCAGGGCTCAAGCGCCGTGCTCCCTGGCTCTCTCCAGCCTCGCGGACGGACGCACTGGGCCACGAGCCCCCTTATTTACGAGCGCTCCCGGTTGCCTGACGATGGCTCAGCTGGCTCTCACTGGCTCTCACTGGCTCAGCTGAAGCACAGGGATGTGTGCATTAAAATAGACCCGCTGCTTTCGCTCTGATCTCCTGCGTAATGCTTCAAGGTGAAACCTATTCTGTGAGAGCCCACATAATTTGATGGGCTTGTCATCTTGGCGTTTCTCTTTGTTGGGCCCTTTTCAATAGCTCCCTTGCTCTTTTCCCTCAAGTACATCCTGCACTGCAACGAGGGGACCGTCTACCAAGGACAGTGAGCCCGTGTGAGTTTTAGCCAATTAAATATTTATCCAGGAAGGTCGACTGAACTCGAGTGTGTTTTGCAGTGATTGATCCTGAGGGATTAACGTAGGTGGTTTGGAAGGAATGTGTAGCCAATCAGATGTAGGAGGATGATTAGGTTTTTAAGGTGGTGTAGAGAGAGAAATATTCTATTGACGAGACTTACTGGTTGTGCTAATGCTAAACAACTGCTGGGATTGAAACCAAGTGTTCTTGTCCTATAGGAGATCTGGGACAATGCACAAATTGACATGTTGGAACGCAGACTCTGCCTGATGCAACCGCTACACATAGGCTTTTGCGGTCGAGTAATTTCTTATTTAAATTCAGCCTTCTGTGCTTTCAATTAAAGCTACGGCAGATGGATGCAATATTAATTCTAGGAATTATAAGAAAGACTATAATGGCTGACTGTAGACCAGACTTTTTGTCTTGTGTTGAAGCTTTGGAACATGAAATAGCCCTGGTAATTGGCACTGATTTTAAGTCGACTTTCCTGAATCAATTTCCTCCCCTCCCGTAAAGTAAAGAAAATAATTCCTATAAAGACACCATAGATTCAGACTTCTGACCAGACATACCATCGCTCTCAAAATTTATTTGGTGATACTGAAACTAAGATGAGGAACCTCTAACAAGAAACCACACGAAAGAGGTTATTTGAAAGTCTGTGTATGTAAGTCTGTGTGTATATATAGTGTTTTTTAAGATAAACAATGCATGTTTTCAGCTGTCAAGGGAAGCTTCATCTATAAAGGATGTCAAGTTCTTGTCTTTACAGACTTTCAAGAGTGAAGCATTAAGTGAAAGTTTCCTAGCCCCACAAAGAACTGAAAATGAACAAACTGAGAAAATCAGTCTCAGGAATATTTTTGTTGTGTTATATGTGACTAGGGCACTCAATTGGTATACAAGATTAATTGTTCAGATGTTTAGAGCAGGCTTGCATGATGGTACTTAGCAGGGAATGGGGGTGAAGGAAAGGAGTCATATTCACAAAGGTCTGATATTCCCAAATTCCCAAAAATGTTTAGCGTCCTTTTACTCTAATTCAACACACAAATATCATAGTAAATACACGGGAATGCTCTTAGTTACATAACTTAGTTTCCTATGCAACAGATAAAACAATTCCAATGATTTTTTTAAAAACACGATTAAAGTAACCAAGATGCAAAGCAATACTATGTTCACAGAATGCATTTCTGTATGAACGGATGTTAAAACTCAGACCTGTGTCAACATTTGTTGATGTCAGTTGACCTGGCATCATAAAACTCATAGCAGGTCATAGCAGGAATGTCACATGACACAAGTCATATTTTGAAACCCCCCCCCCGCAGTCCCTTAGCGAATGATTGTCCATTTGGGTGTGCATTTTATACATGTGGGGGTGGGGGCTGCCAAGGTTCAGATTTCTGGTGAAGAATCAGGGTCAAGTTTGTGAGAGTGAGAATATGGCTTATGCTGGTTTCCTACTTGTCCTGAAATAGCCTGGCTAAGGGAAAGACAAACACAGGGCAACCCAGTATATAGAAACCTATGATAATTAAATTTTCCCTTCTTTAAGGAAGAATGTAGCAACCCTGTCCCCCGCCCTGTTTGCCAGCTCGACGGCAGTAATTTATTGTCCTGGGTATAAATAGGATGGCAGAAGCATTGGAGGCAGGTGGTCCGATCTGCGGAGTCAGCTACCCCATCGGGGCCCGGAGCAAAGGTTCACCGTCTGTCCCTGTGTCTCCTTCTGTCTCTGCCCCGAGAAAAAGGGGGGTCCCACCTCCACCATGAGAAATAGGGGTCCCGCCGTGAGGACGAGGCTCCCCTCACATGCTCTGGCCTGGCCTGCTGATTAATGGGGGGGGGGGGGGCTCACTCGGGTGCTCATGGGGTTTCTGGGCAGCTCGCGTCCTGTGGAGTTTATCTCCACAACCACCAAACCCCCCTACCTCCAGCCCTGATTTTAAGCCAGGAACGAGCACTGGAATCACTAAGCATGGTACTAACAGAATAGTACCCCCCCCCCCCCCCTCCCCCACTCTTTTAAGTGGCACAATGCAAAAACCATACTGAATGAAGATTTTTCCCTGTAAAGGACTGTTGTGTGGTGTAATGAAAAATTTACAGCTGAAAAATGATCTCATTTGTCAGTTGTTTTTGTGTTACCCTATCGGCTAGGCTATTGTGCGGGCCTGCTGTAAAATGCTGACCACCATGGATATTGTGACTTTACTGGAAAATTGTTTTATAAAAATTTGTATCAGAGTGACCATTCCTACCAAAGAGCCCTAGGATGGATGTTTGCAATATAAACTTTCTATACCAGCATGCGCATTAAATTGTGCATTAGGCTTCCACTATACAGGCCTTCAGAGGAGAAAGGCAGAGTTATTACCAGGGAATGAATGTGCCTCTCTGTGCGCTATACAGGGGGAGATTACGCTGTCGATTTGGGAGAAAATTCCGAGCAGAGGGCAGAATCGATTGCGAGGCGCTTGGTTAGGTCCCGCTTCATAAAACTGTGCTCAATCTCCACCCGGTTCAACAGACTATAGCGGGGATGGACTGGCGCTTGATGAGACTCTCTCTCCCGGCCTTCCAGAAATGTAAAAGAGCAAAGTGACCGCCGTGGGATGGCTGCGTGCCCGCCACGCCCCCTCCCCCAGAGAAGAGGCGGGTGTTCATCACTGTGGGGCCGGCTCCTCGGGCCCCGCAGCAAACTGAAGGCCGAGGTCGGCATGCTGCTCTGCTTGCAGAGGGCACTGTTTATCTAGGGAGGCAGGCTTCGTCTCCCGTCATCCTGCCAAAAGAGACGCCACAGCTGATCACACTTTTCAGTGAGATAAGACTCACACACAGGACACTGCCTCTCAGCTTGCATGGCCCCCATTCACTACAGAGTGTTGGGGGGGGGGGGGGGGGTGCGGGGGAGTGACATCATGATGTTTCTCTCCACTCAAGCAATAAGCTCAGATATAAGTCACCTTTCTTCATGTTTCCCAAACTTTTCCTCAGTTTGTGTTTCACTGAAACTTTGCTGGCCATATGAAATGCCTAAGGAAATGTAATTTGTCATAAAATGGCATACGTCATGGAAGAAGTGCTGGAATTCTGGGACGTTTGATGCAGACAAACTGTTTTTACTGTTTGCTGTTGTATCTGATCTCTAATGACGAAGATCATATAGTCAAGACACTGCGAGTTCTTCATTTAAAATCTTGTATAAAACAATGCATGTGTTCATAAGCTATTGGGGCCAGATTCTTAAGTAATTACTTAATGCGCTTAAGTGCCTCTCCTGTGCAGCTTTAACGGGAGGTGATCTCCGCCGTATTCTAACTTGCTCCACGGGTGCTTATCTCAAAATGTGAGTGGCACAGGGCATGATATTATAATGGCCTGCTTCTTGTACCTGCCCCCTGGATTGTCAGGTTTCGACTAAAACATGTTTGTGGGGGTATGCTTTTTTAACATGTCAGTGACAGTGCCTTTAATAAATACATTTGCCTTTGTAAAATTCTAACTGTCCTGTTTATTTCATGCAACCTCATCTAATCTTTATCATGGGTGTTAATAATTGCGGAGGGCTCTGTATGTAAGAGGCGGAGGATGAGTGCCAGGGCCGGTCACATTGTGGCCGTGAGCACTGCTATGTTAGGCCAGTCTCAGGCTCATAGATGATTAATGTGGTTCTGTGCCAGTAGCTTCTGCTCCTGTGGGAAACTGATGCTGCTGATCGTGTCCCATAAATAATTTTTTTTTTTTTTTTACAAAAAAAAAAAAAAAAAAAAACCTGGTAAAGGCGTCTGCAGTATGTTTCATTTCATCGGCCAAAAGGCGAGAGGGTAAGACCAGAAATAATGTGGAAACGGTAAAGTCAATGAAGCGGGAAAGAACTCTTAAGCTGTTAGCCTCTCCACTCTCCCTGCATGGTGTCTGGAAGCGAATCCCAGCCTTAGTATCCATGCGCGTCGCACACAACCGTGGATGGGGCTTCGGCGTGAAAGACCATTAGGGTTTAGCGCGTTTTTTCCGAAACGTTCTCCGGGTTGGGTTGGCGGCGCTCGGGGCTAATACGTGCGCGGATAACGAACCCTCCCCCTCGCCGTTTACGAAACCGGATTAAGTGTGAAATATAGCTCTCCACCCAGCCACACAGCCCATTAGAGTCCCTACTTACTGGAGAAGAAAGCGGCGGCTAACGAACACCGCGGCAAACAAAGGCGGCGGAAAGGAGCGCGTGCCTGTTAGCTCACATGGCTCTGTAATGGCTAGGGTATTACAGAGTGCTGCTGAAGGATGGGAATTGGCCTGGGGGGTCAAGAGGCTGGTGAAGGATTAATGCGCCGACATTACTGTTGCCAGCGCTTGCATTAAAGGAAAAAATTCCCTTCGCCCGAACCCCTCCTCTCCCAGAGGAAATTAATTTCCAAGCCCATAAACTATTTTATTTTACTATTTTTATTTAATTTTTATTCATTTTTTGCTTTAGCGAAGTTCGTCTATTGAAGGCATGTGTTTTCTTTGAGCCAATGTTGTTTGGAATGATGATCAAATACTGTGCTAAACTCTACACGTAAGAAATAATAATGCATTGACCCCATGTCATGGGCAAGATCCTTGTAGGAATCTTGGAGTCTTGCTTCATTTTTATTTATTGTTTGTTCCGGCTCCGGTGCTCATGATGGGAGAAATTAGCTCGGCCAATCGGCCCTGCTGTAACAACGGCTAGGAACAGGCCGGCCAATTGTTCCACCCTGGGAACTGTAAAGCCATTTCGCTCCAGCAGGCCACTTAATAGCCTTGGATAATGTGGAGAGGTGGAAATCCTGCTCTCGGCCTGGCCGCACAGACGTCAGCAGGCTGCTCCCCGCCCTGTCAGACGCACGGAGAGATCAGCATGGCAGAGGGGTAGGGCCTTCTCAGATCCTTTATCCACTAATAAATCTGTGTCCTCGCAGCCCCTGGGGCACATGTTATTAAGCCATACGCCTTGAAGGTGACAATAGCTGCCGCCTGGCATACCTCCACAATCTCGCACACTCTTAGAGGAGCGTATCTGCTTATCGTATTATTACTTGACTATTGATTATCACCTTCCTGGAGAGGAAGCACAAGAGCCGCTGTCTTACCCTGGACCATGCCCCAACCCCCCCTTCCCCCCTCAAAAAAAAGGACAAGTGTAGTATAACACCTGGTACAATTTCTTGTTGAAGTGGGGGTGCCGTACAGCACCCAATGGCCCACAGCCCCTCTTTCCAGTGTGAACACATCTGGATTCTACACCGGCTATGGCATCATGATGAGAGACAAGACCTTTAGCTGCACACACACGGTTCTGTCCATTCACATCTACTGTCTTCATATCTCATTCCACACTTGACATCGCACATCTTCACATCTCATCTCTGGATCCCATCATATCAATAACTCAGAATATGAGGGAAAAAGAGACACCTTGCTGAGCTGCCACAGATTCATTCATGATATATTAGCTGCTTGATTTAAAGTATTGCTGTTTTAGTGGTGCCCTGTACGGTAAATCATTCGAGTCCTTGTCTGCATCAAGTTTGACCCACACCTTGGTTTTGAATCTGCGTTATGGATACTGTCAGTAAACCTCCGATGTTACCCAATATGAGGGAGTATTATGTGTTTCTGTTTAAAAAATAAAAGTGTGTCACTATAATATAGATTTTTTCATCTAGAAAACTATAGAAAAAGTAACATTATGTTTTGCTGGTTTGTCTGTTCCCATATTAAGCCCTTTGCGCAAATGCCTAGTGGCCATGGTGCTGGTGCCAATATTTTGTTAAACTGAGACATTCGTTGCTCCTGCAGCCAAACTATGAGTGGAAACCACAAACTCCGTGTTTTATCTTTATTGGTACACGATTCGTGACAACTGCTGAATACGGAGTTTCTAAGTGTCACTATTTTTCTGTAGCAAGTCCATTTAACAAGCAACCCCCCACCCAGTCTCGCCTGCAACTATACCTGCCCATGCGTGACATAGTGGACAATTGCATCTATGTGTGAGTTCATAAATATATTTATTCATCAGATAAAATCAGGATTCTGTCATAGCAACAAGATGAACCCAACAATAGCCTGATCGTATGCAAAAAAAGTGAAAAGCCCTGCTCACTCAAATGCAAAATAAACATGTGAAATTATTGTGTCATTATACCCCGTCATTCTACTATGGATATCTGCTACTAAATATGAAATAAATACCATTGGTTTTACACATAGAGATGTTCCTTTCAAAGTTCAGTGGTCATTTATTGTCTTGGACAATCTGTTTGAGAAATACACACCAGTTTAGCCCGTTATTACACGAAATGGAACGTCTGCTCATAGAACCCCATGTGCCCTACCTGCAGCTCTGAAGTATTTCACGTCATTCCAGTTTTATTCAACTGTTTTATCCGAGAGAGGACAGTATGTCCTTTTCTTACAGTGTTTGCAATTTTGCTTATGCTTTGAACAATAAATTACAGCCCAGCGTATCAGCATTTTTAATCTAGCTAATGTACTATGATGCAAAAAGCTACAGCAAACACATTCGCTGACTAGTTTTTCCACTCGATCACTGTCTTGTCCAGTAGGCTATGTTAGATATGGTTATTTTCACATTTTGAGTGCATTTCACACACTGTAGTGTAAACATCCATTGCTCACTCATGATTTATGTTTGATGTACCGACTTTCATTGAAGCTAGAACATTTGGCAGCATTTTCCTGTTGGTGGAATATTACTTTATTGTAATGTTATCTTACATAATACAGGCTTTAGGCTTTGTATGTTCCTGGGCTATACTAGTCACTTAAGGCATGGAAAATACTCATTCCAATTTACTGTGCACTGATATGTGCTCGATGAATGTAAAAGTTTCATTTGCCAAGTTTCTGTGATGCTCACACCTGGAATTATAAAGCCTCAAACAGAGCAGGTGAGAATGTACCAAATTTGCCATCTGCACGAAGGGGTTAAAGGAGAAATACTCTACATTTTTCTTCTGCTAGTGAGCCAAGCATTTTAAAATCAGTATATCTGTATGTCAGCATTCTTAGTCATACAGTGTTCTGGCCATGTGATGAATTGTACTTTGCACTATATAGGCTATATCATTTTTGCATCTGTTCTGAGGCTTCTGTAGGACTCAAACATTCACATTGCAAATGTATCCCTACATTATACCACTTGACTGTTGCCACAGAGTCACATGTGGTCACATGTGGTCACATGACCACCGAGGAGAGGTTTGTTTTTACATATTTCTTGTACATTTAGTTTAGCTTAGAGGAGGAAGGAACTTAATTTGTAGCGTCAAATGAACAACAATCAACATACCAATGATCTTTGAAACCCGTAAGAAAGGACATATACAGTAGGAGTTAAGTTACATTAGAGTAATCTCTCATGAACAAGGCATGGTACAGCATACAGATATGGAAGATATTAATAATTGAATTCGGCACAGTTGTAGGATAAGAGCTCAGATTGATTCTGAATAAAATCTTTTAAAAAGTGGCTTATACCGAGGTATGGTAGCAAACCATTTTACAAATGCATCACAAACTGTTTCTACAGCGCAATGAAAATCTACAAAAAAAAGGGCTGGTGTACGAAAATCCACAGATCGAGGTGTGTGTTCTCTAGACCAGCCTGTGATGTACAGAGAAGTGCGTGTGAATGCGTGTTCCCTTTGCTTGAAACATCATCTCCTGTCTCCCTGCACAGAACACACCAATCAACACTGAATCCTGCCATTGGAAATAAAGAGAGGCGGCACACACAGAGCTGATTTTAATATCTCTGCTGGGAAACTGCAGCATTGCCAGTACATAGCCTGATAGCAGAGCGCAGCCTAATTGCCACGGCACACCAAAGTGCATCACTCCACACGCAGAGATTGTTTCTTGAGCTCTCCAATGCATTTATAGTGAGCATTGCCCACCCTTCCTCACCTTGCGCTCCCTCCCTTTGTGGAGTGCTAGGGGCAGGCCCGATGCAAAAACAGTTTGAACTCCAGAATGCAATTTCCAGCCCTCCCTCCTCATTCCAGCCCGGCGGCCACCAGACAGGCGGAGTGACTGGCTAACGGCGTGTACCAGCTAACCTCGGAGTCAGCAGTCTGCACTGACCGCTCGGAATCGCGGGCGTGCCACCACCCCGTGAAGTTAATGACCTCAGTTACGGCAATCAGCCTTGACGAGGGTGCTTTGTAATACGAGCGAATTAGCATTCGCCGCGTTAGCGGCGAGCGATTAATAATTTACGCCTGCCTTAAAGCGAATGCTCCGCTCCGTATCGGCCGGCAGGACTGCACAGGTATAATCGGTGGGAGGAGAAAGGTTAAAAGGAATAGCTCGTGCACTCGCGGTCGCGGAGTGTGACGTGGGCGTCTGGGTTATGTTGTGAACTGCACTCAAGATAATGGCTCCGGGTTTCTCGCAGACCTTCAAAGGATGGCAACATATTGGTGTTCAAGATGAGACAGTGTGTGCAAACTTTAGTTTGTCTCCAGCCCTGCTTTGAGAGTGCTTTGCTGCTATGCATAATTAAACATAAATTGAATTATATAAAGCCCATAAAAAAAGGAAAACAAGCCAGTTAATACCTTTAGTAAGCACACCTTAATCAAAGTCAATTAAGCTCCTGCATATTTCATATATGCAGATATAAAACCCTATACATCATCCTTGTCTTTGTTGGCAGTGCAATGCATTACTCATGATGCAGAAAATGATACAAAAAAACATGTAAATAAACTTGGTAAATGCATGTCAACCAAAGTTCTAATTAAGACCACCTATGCTATTCATCATGAAAAATAAGAAGTATCTAGAACATGGAAAGCACACTACATCAAAGAACACTCTTACACCAAAAACACACTACATGACACTTGATGGTCATGACATGCTCGTCAAATTATGAAAATTGAGACATTGCAGCCCAGATTATATGGGCCATCGCGTGTGGCCGTAACTATATAAGGCTGTTCAACCCTTCTGACATTGTAATGGCTTTCAGTAAAAGCCAATACAGGCACTTGATATCAACAGAGTATTACCATTCACTCAGAACGGCCTATATTTGTTTCTTTTTTTTAATGTTTATATATTGGAAATGTGTTTTTGTTTTTATAATTGTATTTGTATTTATTGTTTATCTATTTTTTGATATGAGGATGCAAGCTTTGAGTAGAATCGGATGCACAGTTACATGGAATAGCTATGACACGACCCCCGTTGAGGTCCCCTTTGGCAGTAAGCTTCCATTCATTTAGCGGTAATTACCTCTGCCTTTCATTCGACTGATCCGACAGCATAGCACTGGCTTACAAAGAGGTTTGGGTCCAGATAACAGTTCTCTGCATTTCAAGCTGCCTGCGACGCCGAGATTCAGTTTTTTGAAACTTTAGACGACGCCGGTGTAAGGTATTGATGTTTTGTGTATTGCAGCTTTGATGCAGCCTTTCCGCAAATGAAAATATTTTTAAAACTTTGCAAATTCTCAAAGGACTCGAACATCAAAGAAGCTTGATATTTCTTCATAGCGTTGTTATTTCTTCATAGCTTCTTCATGTGTACCTCGTTTATTCAAAGTAAAATTGCCTAAAAAGTAGCCAATGCATGCATTCTTAGTGCAAGTATCCTATTGCCTTTGTGATCTTTATTTCCCTTTGATAATCCTACTCATTTGTTGCGTGTCAGGATTTGGACAAACAGGAGGTTTCTGAGTGCAATAGCGAGTGTGAGAGGTTCACTCACCTTCATCTCCCAAATATCCCATTGGGTATTATGACCCCACAAGCTTTGAATATGGAATACACAGGTTAAGTAGTATCTGACATTTCCAACATTGAAGGGGACATGCTTGTTTTGTCAGTGGTTACTAGCACCATGCCCTGCAATTACAGGCTTGAAATTGAAACTAAACAATACACATTGACATTTAGTAAATTAGGCAACACTTCCATTTTAACAAACGTGGCGATTTCTGTTATAATACATTTTTCGAGTGTGACTATTTTTATTTACATGCATAATTTATTGTGTATTGAAAAGCAGTGATTATTATCATTGAAAGAATTAAAATATGTGTATTGCAATTAGAGGGGGCACACGGCCATAACATGGGCACTGGATAAAGTTCCTTGTGAAGACTGGATGAATGAATGGCAATTTCTAGCTGAATCATTCTCAAAAAGGCAAGTTTATCTGAAGCTTTTTTTTAGGGAAGAAAATCCTTCAGTGTAAAAAATATCTTCATTGTCTTCACCGTCACAATTGTAAAATTAGTTATATTTCAATTATGAGTACACTAAAGTAAGTCACGGCAAGCAATGAGCAATGTCAACACTGTTTCTTTTAGCTCTCAGGGTATTGTTTGCTCTTCTAAGTGTTTGAAGTCTTAAAATAAAGCAGCCAAATCTGACTCACTTTGTCAGGTTCACATTTCCCCTGCAGGGATGGATTGTAGAACAGAGATTTGTTATTGTGATTTGATATTTTTCTTCCTTTTTTTAACGACATGATTGTTAAAATTTGCATCACTACCTCTCGACGGGGTCAGTGCCGTTGGGGTGTTGTGTCATGCTGGGGGCGGGGCCTGTGAGTTTGATTGGGAGCAGTGGTGGAAAGTCCAGATTCAGAAAGTAAAAAGCCACCCCAGTATTTAGTTCCAATCACTTGGATTTGCTAATCAGCTCAATTGTTCAGCCAGGAGGTAGAACTAATGACTGAAATCAGCTGGCTGAGTTAATGGGTGAAAGAAAAACATGACAGGACTTTTACTTTCTAACCCCTGGACTTTCCACCTCTGATTGGAAGCATTTCCATGCATTGCGGCAAAGCCAGCTACCGGGACCTCGCCTCTTCAGCCCCCTCCATTACCTGCCAGTGAAGGGTCTGCGCCCCACATGTAAGCAGGGGTGACAGGCTGAATACAGGCCATCTGACACATTATACGCTAGGCTGATTTAAGTCCCTGACTTTGGAAGCAGGGGGGGTTTGTACAGGTCATCCACACACCACCCATGGGAATAGCAGAGCTGAACGAGAGAAGACGGGTCAATATTTATGGACCGTTTGAAAGGCCATCCCCTCTCCAATGTAAAACGGTTTGCTGTGGGCTATGCTACTCTGTGCAATTCATGATATTTCCACAGTATTGTCTCCTACATCCTGTTCCTTAAAAATATTATAATTCTTTACTGGTCACATTGTCAGTGGCGCCATTGACTTTGCAGTCAGTTTAATGAATAACTGCTCTGTATTTTGAAAATAATCAATTTGCAAATCAATGGCAGAGGTTTGATTTCATTTTTTATTTTTTGTTTGCGTATATATATATATATATATATATGCACAGTTGAAGTCAGATGTTTACATACACTTAGGTTGAAGTCATTAAAACTCATTTTTAACCACTCCACAGATTTCATGTTAGCAAACTATAGTGTTGGCAAGTCAGTTGTGTCATGCACAACTGACTTGCCAACACTATAGTTGGCTCTTTGTCATGCAGTAATTTTGTAATTGTCCTTAGTAATTTTTCCAACAATTGTTTACAGACAGATTATTTCACTTCTAATTCACTATATCACAATTCCCGTGGGTCAGAAGTTTACATACACTAAGTTGACTGTGCCTTTAAACAGCTTGGAAAATTCCAGAAAATTATTTCATGGCTTTAGAAACTTCTGATAGGCTAATTGGCATTATTTGATTCAATTGGAGGTGTACCTGTGGATGTATTTTAAGGCCTACCTTCAAACTCAGTGCCTCAAAAGAAAGCAGCCAAGACCTCAGAAAGAAAATTGTGGACCTCCACAAATCTGGTTCATCCTTGGGAGCAATTTCCAAACGCCTGAAGGTACCACGTTCATCTGTACAAACAATAGTACACAAGTATAAACACCATGAGACCATGTATAAAACACCATGAGTCTCCTAGAGATGAACGTTCTTTGGTGCGAAAACTGCAAATCAATCTCAGAACAACAGCAAAGGACCTTGTGAAGATGCTGGAGGGAACAGGTACAAAAGTATCTATATCCACAGTAAAACGAGTCCGATATCAACTTAACATGAAAGGCTGCTCAGCAAGGAAGAAGCCACTACTCCAAAACCGCCATAAAAAAGCCAGACTACAGTTTGCAACTGCACATGGGGACAAAGATCTTACTTTTTATCCTCTGGTCTGATGAAACAAAAATTGAACTGTTTGGCCATAATGACCATCATTATGTTTGGAGGAAAAAGGATGCAAGCCGAAGAACACCATCCCAACCGTGAAGCACAGGGGTGGCAGCATCATGTTGTGGGGGTGCTTTGCTGCAGGAGGGACTGGTGCACTTCATAAAATAGATGGCATCATGAGGAAGGAAAATTATGTGGATATATTGAAGCAACATCTCAAGACATCAGCCAGGAAGTTAAAGCTTGGTCGCGAATGGCTCTTCCAAATGGACAATGACCCAAAGCATACTTCCAAAGTTGTGGCAAAATGGCTTAAGGACAACAAAGTCAAGGTACTGGAGTGGCCATCACAAAATCCTGACCTCAATCCAATCAAAAATTAGTGGGCAGAACTGAAATAGCGTGTGCGAGGCCTACAAACCTGACTCAGTTACACCAATTCTGTCAGGAGGAATGGGCCAAAATTCCAGCAACTTATTGTGAGAAGCTTGTGGAAGGCTACCCGAAACATTTGACCCAAGTTAAACAATTTAAAGGCAATGCTACCAAATACTAACAGAGTGTATGTAAACTTCTGACCCACTGGGAATGTGATGAAAGAAATAAAAGCTGAAATAAATCATTCTTTCTACTATTATTATTATTTCACATTCTTAAAATAAAGTTGTGATCCTAACTGACCTAAGACAGGGAATGTTTACTCGGATTAAATGTCAGGAATTGTTTAAATGGATTTGGCTAAGGTGTATGTAAACTTTCAACTTCAAATATATACGTACATATGTATTGTGTGCGTGCGTGCATTTTATGGATGTGAAGTGAACATGTTTAAGTCGCTGTTAAACACATAAGTAATGTGCTCTGCAGGTCCCCCACAGCCTCTGTGGAATCTGCACCTCTTTTGCCCCCACAAACCGCAGTGCTAATGTACAGACTCATATCAGCGGGATCGGGACGCCCCTCAGTTCTGGAAACCCCAACGGTGCCTGTAATTTAATGTTACACTTCCGCCAGAGCGCCTCGCCATCAGTGAGTTAATTTTTATTAGTGTCCTTATGTTGTCCATGAATCAGGTTTGAAACTTCAAATTGGCCATGGGAGCAATACTTTATATTAGATTCTATCTCTGTCACATTGCTCCTCTGTACAAATGTGTCTCTAATTGAGTAATATGAATGGGAGTTTCGGGGCAGCGGGCCTCTGCTCTGAACTGAAGGAATAGACCCTATCTCTTCCCTCTTTAGACGGATACCGCTCTCGACAGCTTTTCACAACAGACTTACTTAAAATGTTATTCAATCGTATTAAAATCCAGTTTGGTCCCCCCAGAATGTTTCTTTTTTTAAAGGTAATTCATTCAAATTCTTTGTTTTAATTAGTTTTTTTTTGTTGTTCCCACCGCTAGATGGTATTAAGATGGGATGGTGTCCTCACTGTTGAAACCACTCTGTCACAGGCTCATTTTCCTCATGTCCTTGAAAGCTGAAAGCTTGGAGAGGTAAATTCATGCTATAAATGGACAATCTCCAGGGACTAATTAATAGACATTAATGTGTCCCTTCCGCTTCCTGCAGTAAGTAATACTGTCCCGTCTTTTTTTTCGGAGGGGAGGGCACAGATAATGGTTAGAGACGCATATAATTCCTCCTCAACACTTACTTTTTTTTTTTATCCATGGAAAAAGGAGATGGAAGTCAGATCCATTTCCCGATATCATATTGCTGGCTTTTGATAAGCCGTACAGCCCGTGCATTGCTTCCCTTGGAAGGTGAAGAAAGCAATGTTTGACAAAGAGAGCTCTCTCAATTTGGAGTATTGGAAGTGTTTATCCGTATTGATTCCAGATCTAATGCTAGCCTGCCTCCCACACGTAGAGATACCGCAGCTGTGTAGAATCAGTCCCAGGTTAGACGTAGAGACCAGCTGTTGCGAGGCTCCGTCCTCCATTTGTATGCATTTGCCATGTGGGTCCTGCATATTCCCTGGGAGTCTTTAATATGGAGATATTCCATATTACTGTCTTCCATTTTCCTCATCTGGCAGTGCAGTATGGCGCTCCCTTCTCTTGGTTTTCAAACCCACAGACTTAAAATATTGTGAAATCCTGGCTGACTTTACCCCCGGTTTCATCTGTCGGGGTCAGGCAATCACAGTAAGCAAGTTGGACTGGCTGCTGGAGACTGCATCGCCTGGGTTCACTGTTGGGAAGCTTCCGTTCAATTACCGGTCTCCACGACCTCTGTGGTGTCACATGGCAATTCCAGTGTCCAAGCCAGTGGTCCCCAGCCCTGTTCCTGGAGATCTATCATCCTGTAGGTTCTCATTTCAACCCTAATTTGGCACACCTCATTCTATTAACTAGCAGCTCAACGAGATCTCTAGCTGTTGAATGAGGTGTGCTTTGTTAGGATTGGAGCCAAGGCCTATAGGACGGTCGGTCTCCAGGAACAGGGTTGGGGACCACTGGTCTAAGCCATCACACAGGGACTGATTGTGAGTGGAACATTATTCTCCAGCAAAGACCACACTGATTCCGCTCCCAGCTCTTTACTTGTGCATGGTCCCACTGTCACTTTTCCACACGCCTCTCGGCAACACACATCGGCTCATAGTGATTTTATCTCACGCGTGTCTTTCCAACCAGGCTCCATTTTCATTCGAAATTTGGTAAGCAGATGGAAAGTGAACCGTGCCCTGCTGCCCTCTGTCAGCTCACACTTTTTTTTTTTTTTGGAGGAGGAGGATTTAGCTAATTTCAGAGAGAGGAAGCGTTCAGAGGGACAAATCCTATTACTCCACAAGCCTCCCTTTCATTGACACCTTCTAATCCCGACGGTCTTGTGGTAGCCGAGAAGGATGGTTTACACTGCCGGAGAGCTTAAAGGGAAGGTATGGCGTCCATTTTCCCCCTGAATCTCTTCCACACAGGGGGGGGGGGGGTTGCCTCTGTGGGTTTACAAGCTGCCTCCTTGTTTTGGAACTGAGAATGAGTACGTGCATCTCCGACCGTCAACACTGCTCTTAATTGCCACTTCACACACCGGGTGAGACCTCTGTTTAAAAATAGACGTCCTGTCCAGAGTTTAATTTTTTCCTCTGTAATTGGCCAATTATTTTATTACTGTTTTCATTCTGACCCAGCCTACTCATGAGCCATAATAACATAATTACGAAGAAGAAGGTCGCCTGCACTACCCTCTGAGGTTTCGGCTGCTACCTTCTTAATGATAAAAATTTGCCCGCAAAAGTGCCTTTTGGGACGTGCGAGGGATTAACGACCGAAGGAACACAAGATGAAGGTTAACGCCGCACCTCAGCAGCGCTGCCGGGCGTCATGAAACGTAAATCAACGTAGAGTCCGTCCGTCCGCTCCTATCATTCCTTGATTCGCGAGAAATAACGAACGCATACTACACGCCCGGGCCTTAGGTTTCTCAGTGTCGTGGAAGCTTGCGCTGTTCCGGCAGATGAGATGGCGATCTCTTGCAAACGGAACTTGTTTCTTGTGACTGCACGTCTTGAAACACCCTGACATTCACACCCCCCCCCCCCCCCTTCCTTTTTCAATCATCTCATTCACTTGCTCTGGCTTAATTACAGGGAATGCACTCACTGTTTATTTTTCTATTCCCTCATTAGAAACACTCTGATTACTAGCCGGGTGGAAATTATGTTGACTTTTTGTATGCAAATGCTGTCACATGTTTTTGCAGAGTGATCCAAAGCCATTTGAGATGTAATAGCCTTGTGTGTTATTCTAACAGATAAAGCTTTCTGTACAAACTTGCATAAAAGGTGTCATGTTATTTTCTCATTCGCCCCTCTCTGAAAATGTACTTGTATGTTTCGTTGTGTAAAGCCAGACCAGGGGACGGAAAGCATGTGCCGTTAACTTTGAGTCTCCATTTTGTTAACATTGAAAACTGTCAGTTTTAAATTATGCATGCACAATTAGCGAGACAAATGGACGGACTCCACAGCATAAAACCAACACTGTTTTAACACTAACAATAACACTAGCATTAATAAATGTAAATAACTTTCCAAGTAATATTAAATGACTTCAGTTTTCAAAAAATCCCCACAGGAAACAGAACTTTAAAATAAGGCTGTCTATTATATCTTTACTGCTCAAATAAAAACATTTTAAAAAAACTTAACAGTACAAGAAACTGTAGAGAATAGCATAGGCTGGTATCAATCAATATTTTCCCTTAACTTGAACTAACAATTAAAATAAAAAAATAATTTATTTTATCACAAACCCACTTTGGCAGGTTCAGCAATCACTATAACTAACTCTCCGAACTGAATTTGTGATGGCAAAGTGTAACGTTTGCATTTACTTGTGAGTCAGAGTTAAGGACAAATGTTGATTTAACACAGACCATGTTTTTTTTTTTTTTTGTTGTTTTTACATTACATTATAGACATTTAGCAGACGCTCTTATCCAGAGCGACTTACACATCTTTTTAGCATTTTTTTACATATTATCCATTTATACAGCTGGATATATACTGAAGCGATTCAAGTTAAGTACCTTGCTCAAGGGTACAACGGCAGTGTCCTACCTGGGAATCGAACCTGCAACCTTTCGGTTACAAGCCCAGTCCCTTAACCATTATACTACACTGCCGCCCCTACACTGTTTTACCGCCAGTGGGTTTCATGGTGCTCCAGCGGTCACCTGCAATGATGGAATGCAGGCCGTGACCGTGTGGCGTGCGTGCCACAAGTCCCTGACAATTAGCTTAATGTCGTATCTGCCCTCTCCCCAGCTGTGATGCACAATTGCCATGACAGTGACGTACGAGGGTAATAACTTCAACTAGAAAGGGCATTGTGGGATACACCGTCTCGCTGGGGGAGAAGGCACCTGGGACTTGTCCTGGATGAGGAACACAGAGGCTATAGCGTGTCTTTGAATCCCCTCAGAAGCTTAAATGTCTCCCACCAAGCTGTTTGTTTTCAGGTAACGCGCCGCAGCTCGCCATTGTTAATGGCAGCACTTAAACACTACATTTTGCCTGCAGACACAGCTGGTTTGTAGCATAGTCACTGTATTCTGCCATGTCGAGCTTGCTCTTTTCTCTACCAGTGACTTCTATATCTTGATTGCATTAGTGCTTTTCCCACCCGACTGAATCGTGCTGCTGCAGAATATGAAAACATGGTGAGAATTTGCTTTTGTATCTGTCCCGTTCCTCTCTTCCACAGGGAATGCTGTTGCAGAAGAATAGGCTGCATCACAACAACAAAAAAGCCCATTGTGAGTCATTACTATAAAAAACATAAAATAAAATCAGATGGTGTTTTTCTGGAATAGATTACTCTGTCTGTGTAAAATGCAGTTTTTTTTAAAGGCTGGTGTGTAATTCAAAACATAATTGGATCCTACTAATTTTTACCAATTTTCCTAAGAAGCACTGCATGGAATTGTCCCCATATTGATGCTATATGGAATAGCATTTTATTGACAATGGTCTTGTGTATTTTCCCTCTATGTTTTGTCTTATTGGGGGAAAAAAAGGTAATTTGAATAATATACAGTGCAGTGAGTATTTGAACAGTGACACAATTTTGTTGTTTTGGCTCTGTACTCCAGCACATTGGATTTTAAATAAAACAAGGGACATGAAGTTAAAGTGCAGACTGTTAGCTTTAATTTTAGTGTATTTGCATCCATATCGGGCAGTCCATGTTGGAATTACAGCCCTTTTTAGACACAAATTGTGTCACTATCCAAATAGATATGCACTGCACTGTGTTGATGACTGGTTGTGCTTCTCATATTGCTTTTCATTTTCCAGAATTTTAACATTGACAGAGTCACATAGAAGTACGATAGCAGAATACAGAACACGACCACAGGGAACATTAGTTTGCACTCGCGGAAGGAGAATTATAGTCTTGCAATGATCGGGAAATCATTACATTGGAGACTTTGGTAACTAACAGCCTTGGGAACACAGGAAGGCTGAATAAGCCAGGGAGCATTGGTCCTTGGTGATGCGTATAAATAGAGACCAAGAAATAATAGCACTACTAATACTACCTTTGGTTGTGCTTTGATTGGAGCTAAAGCTAAAACTTTTTTTTTTTTGAAGGTTCTGTGCTATCTTTTGAGATGCAACTGCTTTTTTTTATCAATAATTCTGCCTGCAAAATTCTGAAATATTTATGCCAATTTGCTTGAATAATAACCCCCTGTAAAGTCCAATGGAATCGGATAACCTGTACAAATATAAATGTGTTACAATTTCGATGGATTTATTTCCATTCTTTGTGAACATACAGTACAAGCTGAATTTCATCTCTTGCACATAGCATGGCAAAATCCAGTTATATGTGGCAGGGTTCTACAGTGCTCCCATTTTAGGAGCATTTGCTCCTGAATATTGGTGTGTGCCAACTACAAAAATAACTTCGGAGCACATGTACAAATTGGAATGCATTAGTGCACTCCTACTTGCTCTTCTTGGGAAAAATGTTAGCATAGAGCCCTGCAAGGCTGTGGCCATTTTGTTTTAACAGCGTGTGCCAGAGGTGAATGGGCCCAGTTTGGCATAGTTCCTCCGCCCGTTGCCATGTGATCCCTGTCACTATTTTTGATAAGTGTGTGTTGGCAGGAGGTGGTCCACTGGTCTGTGTTCTCCTGCATGGGAAAGGTTTGCTGTCTGTAGCTTCAGTGCTCGCTGTTTGCAGCTTCAGTGCTGGCTGTCTGTAGCTTCAGTGCTGGCTGTTTGCAGCTTCAGTGCTGGCTGTCTGTAGCTTCAGTGCTCGCTGTCTGTAGCTTCAGTGCTCGCTGTTTGCAGCTTCAGTGCTCACTGTCTGTAGCTTCAATGCTCATTGTCTGTAGTTTCAGTGCTCGCTGTCTGTAGCTTCAGTACTGGCTGTCTGTAGTTTCAGTGCTCGCTGTCTGTAGCTTCAGTGCTCGCTGTCTGTAGCTTCAGTGCTCGTTGTCTGTAGCTTCAGTGCTCGCTGTCTGTAGCTTCAGTGCTGGCTGTTTGCAGCTTCAGGGCTTGTTGTCTGTAGCTTCAATGCTCGTTGTCTGTAGTTTCAGTGCTCGCTGTCTGTAGCTTCAGTGCTGGCTGTCTGTAGTTTCAGTGCTCGCTGTCTGTAGCTTCAGTGCTCACTGTCTGTAGCTTCAGTGCTGGCTGTCTGTAGCTTCAGTGCTCGCTGTCTGTAGCTTCAGTGCTCGCTGTCTGTAGTTTCAGTGCTGGCTGTCTGTAGCTTCAGTGC
The DNA here is from genome assembly GCA_029718625.1 of Synaphobranchus kaupii. Classification (NCBI taxonomy): domain Eukaryota; kingdom Metazoa; phylum Chordata; class Actinopteri; order Anguilliformes; family Synaphobranchidae; genus Synaphobranchus; species Synaphobranchus kaupii. The sequence continues at coordinate 31,091,005 of CM056393.1, read as the reverse complement.
TTGTTGTCTGTAGCTTCAGTGCTCGCTGTCTGTAGCTTCAGGGCTTGTCTGTAGCTTCAGTGCTCACTGTCTGTAGCTTCAGTGCTCACTGTCTGTAGTTCCCTCTCACTCAGCTGGGACATGGAAAACTACCTCCTTCCTGCACATAACTGTGTGGACTAATCCGTAAGCATGGATACTTGCTTTGATTGAAAAGCCTTGATCTGCCCCGTATTGCGAGCAATATGTTGGTTTTTAAGTAGAGGTTTCATATGTACTGTATGTGATACACATGCAGTCTGTCATGGTTGTATTTCACTTATAAAATCCAGTATGATCCATAATATACGTAGTGTTTAACCTTGAAATGTGAAATGCGTTTGGTTACAAACCCCCACCAAATTCGCATTCAAATTGCTCTGTGAAAATATGTATATTTTTCACAGCTTCAAGTAAAACGTGCAACAAGGTAGTTGTGTGATTGAATCAAAACCATTTCCCTGCTATTCAATGACATTTTTGTAAACATTATACTGGGAACATAACAGTAAACAAACACAATCAGGTAGACCCTAACAGATTAGCGACCCTAACAGATCAGCCGGTCTGATGCCTTTTAATTCCCCATTGCATTTAACTACCCTTAACCAGCAACCTTTCAAAACATCCAAGTTAAACCTATTAACGGCCGCCATTAGTAGTGCATGTTCTGTTCATCATGCTGCTAGACATGTGCTGTCCTGCTTTGATTTCTCCATCTTGTCCCTGTCATCCCTCCTCCGTGTCTTTCTGTATTTTTTGGAATATTTTAAAATAATTTTTTTTAAAGTGAAATCAGTTTGACACAGTTTGATAATCTGTTGTGCTCAGTGCGGAACATGAGTAAGCAGTGTGCAGAAATATCCAGGCACTGTTCTGTTCCCCAGATTCTCAGCTCAGGGAAGTCCATCACAGGGTCTGAAAGCTTCTCACATTTCATTTCAAGAGCCCGGGGGCTTACCTGCAGAGTGAAATTTATGAATTACTCTTTTGAAGAGAATAATAAAAATGGTGGATGACACGAAAATGGCAGGCAGCCTTTGAACGTTTTTTTTTTTCGGATTTGCTACCCCCACCCCCTCCCCCCAAATGAATTTGCTTTCCATTTGTAATATACTTTGCTTAATTTCAGCTCTCAGTAGTACCTTCCCTTGCCTTTTTTCGAACGCTTTCATGTCCGTTGGACCAGTGATGATTTAAAGCGGCGAGGCTTTTTTTTTTTTTTTTTTTACTCTCTCCGTTCCATAAGAATTTTGATGTGGGCTTAGATTTCCTTTTTTTAATGGTATCGGTGCTCACAGCAGGTCTACCTGGCCTAGTAATGCAATTCCAGCTGGGATCGGGGAGCTTTTCTCCCTCTCGCAAGCTCCTTTTTAAATCTACATCCGAGTGCACATTTTTAAAGCTGCAAAATCGTCCCGGGGCTGTGTTTAAATTGTAACCCCCTCCAATTTTTGCCGTTAATCATCCTTACAGGTGTTAGAGGAGCGCGCGTTAATGTTTCACTAACGAGCAACATTCGTAGGAATAATAAGTGGTTGTTGATGATGTGTTACCAGCAGAGGAGGTGTGAACTGTCACTCCAGGACAGTTCTGCTGTGATCATCTGTCACCACAGACAGACGATCCTCTCAAATAGAGGGAAAGGGGAGGAGTGGGGGTGGGTGGGCGAGGCATGCTTGCGGAGGGGCAGTAAAGCTTTAAGCAGTAGCTCCAGCTCCTGTCCCGACCAGGTTCAAACCGTTTAACTCCGGGCGCGTGTGAAGAATCAGCCTCTCGCCCGAGTTGTCGCAGCCCTGCTCGCCGGTCGCATTGGACAGCGCGGCGTGAGCCTAGTGCCGTTGCCGACAGGTTTCCCATTACAGCTTCTGCTCCGAGGTAAATTGAAGAAGGCTGCAGTGATGCACAGGGCTGTTGAATCGGGGGTCTCGTCTCTTCTCCCCTCTCTCCGCTCCTCTACAGCGTGCCCCAAGTGTCTGTCGTTCACCGGAGAAGCCATTTCCCCCAAACACTCGTTGCCCTGTATTGCCTTGGTTAGCAGATCTTTCTCCTCTCTCCATGTTGGCTTATTTTACGTGGTGCTTTGTTTCTCTCTTAACTGGTACATATACCGCTAAACCAACCTCTGCCCATATTGTAAGTGTGCGCTTTAAGCTTTTTTGGCCTAATGAGTACAATGAAAAATGGCAGTGCAACAACAAAATACATAAATAAAATACATGCAATGTTTTCATACACAGTGGATGAAATGTCAGGAAGTTGGTATTCGCAGTAGTGAGAGATGATATAGCGTGGTTAGCCCAGGTGTGAGCTATATTTCTGGTGTTCTTTTTGTAGAACTCAGCTGATATTAAAGTTGCAAACTTCATAAAGGAGTTAGTTGATTGTTGTATTGTTCTTCCATTCTTGGGTAGTACCTGCCTGCTTTGGCCAGTCCAATAAAATATCAAGAACTGGTTACTATTGCTGGTTTTAACACATGAAATGGTGACCTACATCTGTGTTCATTATGTCATTTTTTTATTTATTTTTGGGAGGGGAGGGGGTTGTTGAGCATAGGGGTTGGTTTTATTTGATTTGACTGGATTTGATTCAATATGATTCGATTGAATTTGTTTTTATTCAATTCAGCTGAGAGAAAAGGATGAAATCTATTTTACACAATCAACTTAAGACCCAACAGAGCAAATTAGAGTCTTGGGGTAAAATGCTTCTATTAAAAGAAACAACACAATATTTTACCGTGCGGTTGTCTTTAAAGCGTATCCTTTATAGTTGCTGTGCGTTTGTGAGTTACTGTTTTGATTTGTAACTGGGAGATGTGCTGCTCACAGATACTGCATTCCAATCATGTGCACCCAGTGTCAGTATTTTGGAAAGTAAACATCAGTCTTCCATGTGAAATATCTTTGACTAAGATCTTGAGATATAGTAGAATATATTTGAAGGCAATAATCCGCTTGCGCTCATGTAATAACCCCTCTAAATAGATGTTGTGTCTGTGTGGATATCTTTTTTTAATGAGATTTTTGTTTGGAGCTCACATTGTTTGCAATATCTTCTCATTGTAATTGGTTGCTCTGGGGAGTCCCTTGTGCCGGCAGTTTATATAGGCGTACCTTTATTGGAAAACGAATGGATTGCCTTTCCATCAGATTTTCAATACCGACGTGTGCCACCTGTTATTTGTGGGAGGTAAAATGTCTTCATTTGTTTTAATTGCGTCATTGTAACTAAAATCATCTCGACACACCCACCATTCTGTACTCCCTCTCAATCAGTCATTTCCAAAGCTTCACATCCAGCAGAAAATGAATGTATCGAGAACATTAAAATACAAAAAAAAAGAAAAATCACTAAAGGGCTCAATCTGCAGAGCGGTGCTGTCTTTTTGTGTTTTTGCATAGAACTCTTCAAAGCTATCGAGTCTGACGGCGAAGAGGCAAAAGGTGAAATCGCGAGTTCTTGTTATTTCATTTTCCACTTAATGCTGTGCTCAAACTCTGCTGCTCGGTTGAAAGATGAACATGAACAGCGCGGACGCGTCGGAACGCGCATGGTTTTTGATATGATCATTACGACATATGCGTCCGCCTCGGCTAAGCACTGTTATGGTATATCTCCAGTGTGCAACAAAATGCAGATTATGATCAAGTGTTGTGGTTGACTGAATTAAGCAGCAATTAAAATGTGCTTATGGAGATGTGTTTTAGCCTGCATGGCACTCGTTTGGAAGGCAATACAGCTTAATTGATATAAGATGAGCATTCCCTCACAAATTATTTTCGCAGAGCAATTTGAATGCAAATCTGGGGGGGGGGGGGGGGGGGGTGACCAAAAAAACATTTCACATTTCAAGGTTAAACTATGCTACTTATATCATGGACCATACTGGATTTTACGAGTGAAATATAACCATATTTTCCTTTTTTAAAATTGTTTACCCCTTATCTTTTTTTTTTCTCCAGTTTGTTTAATCGCAATTCTAATCTTGTCCCAACACTGCCACGTCCTCCATAAATTCAGGAGAATGCTGACTGGCCTGTGGATACTCAAAACACGGCTTTCTGTCACTCTTGCATCAGCTGAGGTGCATGTTGCACTAGTGCACTGTGTCTAATGCAACTGATGCAGCAGGCCGCGTCCCGATTGGCCAGAGCTGTCACTGTTGCCTAATCAATCAGTGAAATCCCTCCTCCCCGGGCGAAGCACTAGCCAATTTTTTTTAGTGACAGTTCAGTTCCCGACTGAGGTGCGCAAGAAGTGTGGGACCACCACCCAAGGGTCCCAGCCATTTGTGACTCTTGCGTCTACTCTAAAAAAATAAAAAATTAAGATTTTTAATTTAATTTGTTTACCTCCTACATGCCGTATGAGAGGGTAACAGCTGGCCTGCACATTCGTTTTCCTCCCCAGTCATAGAGCATAAGCTATGCCCAAATGCAAACCTAAGTTTTTCGTCTTGACTGAATGAATGAATGAATGAATGAATGAATGAATGAATGATCGATCTTTATTGTCTGCATCTGCATTGTCCCATAAAGTGACAACTGAAGTTTAACAACAGCTCCTCTTGAGTTTTATTTTTTTACTAGCGCTTTACTGCTTTCAGGAATTCAGAATTCTTGGTTCCAAGTTCGCTACTGCTTAAATTAGGACAGCCTTCAATAGTCCTTGGAGAGTCGCCCATGTTTTATTTTAGGTGTCAACTAAATCTGCGCCTCTTCACATCTCTGGGACCTGAAGATGAATGATAGTCGGTGTAGTTTTGAAGGTGTGAGAGTCAGTTTTAACACTCCAGAATGTGTTTGGAAAACCTTCTTTTTTTTTTTTTTTTTGGTTTGGAGCAGTGCTGTGTTTGTTAGTTGTTTGCTATTTTAAAGTGGTAAATCACCCGCATGATATTTCTTACTTGATGGGCTTGGCTTTACTTTCTACGTCTTGCCAAGTGCCTATTTTATGAGGATTTCCAGGAATCTGGATTCAGGTCCAGAGTAAGCAGTGATTTGCACAGTGTACAGATGGTAGAAATCTTCCTTCTACCTCAGATGCAAATGAGGACAGTCTGTGGTACCCTGACAGTGCCATGGGACATATGAAGCATATTCTTAAGATTGGATGTGTCAGCAGATGTACAGTGTTACAAAGCATGGTGTACCTGAGGATGATGATGAGCCTCTTCAACCTATTCACGTACTTGGACTTGGAACATGGTGTGAAATTAGCACCAGCCGCCAGCCAAATGCTGGTAAACTTTTGGTTGTGGCTGGTAAGATTTTTAGTCTAGCAGCCACTTTGGTCAGTAACCAACCAGGTTGTGTAATATTGTAAAAGGTAATGTGGCTGGTAAAATGTTGAAAATGGATGGTGATTTTTATAATCCACAAGCCACTCTGGCCAGTGGTTGAAAAATTTAATTTCATACCCTGACTTGGAATTCTGTTTCCTTAAACGCTTCAATACAGATAAAATGCTGACTGGGTAAAATTGCACAAAGGTTTTTCTGTTCAATTTTAAGAGAGAGCCTGTATAACGTGCAATACCCTACATATTCTGTATGTATGATGTGTGCTTCTCGTAGTGTGTAGCTAGGCCCTTCATCACCAGAGTCTGTGGCTTTAGGTGATGCTGGTACAGTGTTCTAGCATTGAGGGGATATATTCCACATTATGTACCTGCAGTAATTTCATGTGTGTGTCACTTCAAAGGGAGCGCTAATGTGAATTTCTATATACCAGTTTGTTCAGCATTAAGCAGGCGCAGACACTGATATGAATATTAATTGCTATAAATTGTAAATCAGTGGTACGTGCGCTCACTTTTGTTTGCTTTGTTTCACCAGGTAAGTAAGGCAGGGCACCTCTATCTACCTCTGTCTATTTTAGGATGCAAAAGTATCCAAGAAGTATTAGGATTCTCCTACAAAACACCTGTTTTTAGACTGCGAGTCATTACTCAGGGTGACAAATGAGACGGGGAGTAACGAACGACCAGGAAACCTCACCCCAAGACGTCTCTCCCGCAAAGAAGCCCCCCCGCCTGTGGACTTTTAGCCTGCTGCTCGTGTAGAACCTGTGACTTTACCTTTTAAAGTCAGAGAGATGCTTGTGAGAGATCAGAGGTCCCCACCCCACAGCTGTGTCCCTGTCCCTCCCTCCGTGATACTGGCCTGGAGGGGGGTAACATGATAATGAGCCCATTGGACTTCTGCGAGCAACGCTACCCATGCAGGGCTGAGCTGTGACTATTCAGTCGCATGTAACGTGTGATGGGCTCACTGTCGCACACTTTCCACTCCGAACCCCACACGCGTTCATGGTCCTCTGCTGTGGTGGGCTTGGTCCATGGACCGCTCGCGGCTAATTCGCTTAAACGCAGCAGGAAACATTTGTTCAAACGTCTTGAAGCATATTTAAGAATTAATAGAAGGTGAGAAGCCTGACATTCTGTGGCTGCTGTGAGCTGAGGTTCAGAAGGTCTTATTTAAATTGGAGTGCTGCACCTTTTAAGAACAAGCAAGCGCATGGTATTAGCGCTTATTAGCTGCAGTTAGCAATGACTCATTCCTTTTAATGGTGACTCAGTACGGCTCTGTCTGTTTCCCAAGTTCTACTGCCTGTGTAGAACACGAGATCACTAAGTAGGTACACATTGCATGTTGTCTTAGTGATTGTTTTCATCTGAGGATTTTTATTGGCGTGCTAGATGCCATTTGAGGAATCAAGGCAGGAGAGAAGGCTTGCCAACAGTTTTGGCGCCACAGTTTAACACGCATATTGCCTAGGATCTTTCTATCAAGTGTACACTCACTTTCAAACAAAATTGACAAATTTTCCTTTCTTATTTAATCTAGTGGGGATCTGAATACTGTTTGGTCGAGGCCTGGCTTAACTTATTTATACCTGACTCATATGTGTTTGGTTTGTTTTTTCTATAAACCAAACAAGGTGAAATGACGTTGATTGTTTACTGTGAGCTCTTTCATTCTCCGTTGATTGTTTATTCCACCAAAGGCCATCACAATGTTGATGACTATAAAAACACAGTACCTTCATTAAAGGTTGTATCAGCGATTTTGGGTCGAAACATAAATGATCACATTCATCTGATTTTTCCTCACGATCCGCTAGCTGCCCGCCCCATAAGCAGGCCGTCAAAAAACCGCGTCTCTGTAGACAGCCTATGCTCCGAGATCGTACACAAAAACAAATGGTACTACCAACCACTCAAAACCAAAATAAACAGTATTCCAACCAATCACCGACAAGGGGTGGGTGATACTAATACGCTAATACTCTTATCTCGCTGAAATCTTGACGGATTTACAAACGGTTTGGTTTCTTACAAACGTTATTAACGTGGTTATAATTCTGGATGCTTGAACACTATTTTTTAAAACATAACATAATTGGCTCTGAGCTGGAGCTGGCTCTGTTTGTTTGGGATTTCGCTTCAGAAGTGACGTCACCCAAAATCGCTGATACAACCTTTAAATAACTTTAAATAAATATGTGTGTGTGCCACCCTTAAGATGGTGACTGCACATAGTGATCATAACCTGCAAATTATCACGGATGATGAAGTTTTATGGAATAGGAAATATGATGCTTATAAAGTTATGTAACACAACTTAATATCATTTCAACACTTCCCGTTCAGTAAAATTCAGTTTTGCAGCATATTTGTGATAAACGGCATGGTGTCTGCCCAAGGGGACTGTACATGCCTGCAGCTATTTTCCACAGTCCAGTCATTGAGATACATATTTAGGAATTGTTTTTTTGTTTTTTTTCTGAAAAAAAATATTTCTATACAGAAATATTGCAGATAAACTTGCTCCATTTTTGCAGACACAAGCTTGATCTCTCTCTGCAACAATCGAACATTCCTGTCTGCTTGATGCCATACTGTATTTAAAGCACCTATAGCAAGACTGCTGCTGCATGCCTTAATGGGTACAGAGCAGTGCCCCTTATTTCAGGTATAATGAAGGTTTCCAAGAGTTTACCATCCAAGCATTGGACAGCTACCTCACACTTGGATCTGTTGCAGTTTGTGTAGAGCGGTGAGTCCCAAACCTAACCTCGGGTACCCCCAGTCAGATCCACCTCAAACACACCTGATACAAATAAACAAGCCTTTGATTATTTATATCAGGTGTGCTTGAGATGGAACACATGAGTTACCTTGATCTGGCTGCGGGTACCTGAGGAGAGGTTGGTCTTTACTTCCTCACAGCACCTAGAGATGCCTGGTACTCACATCAGTATCGTTTACATTGATTACAGCTCTGCATTTAACACAATTATCCCATTAAGGCGATGATAAACTCGTAGGATTAGGCATTAATCAGTCTTGGTGTCATGAGATTATGGATTTGTTGCTCAACAAGTAGCAGGTTGCTACATGTTAAATGGAAATTGATAAATGAATCAGATCCTATCGTGCTTAGTACAGGCGCGCCACAGGTTCGCATTCCCTCACCCCTATTGTATTTGTTACATATAAACAACTACGTTTCACTCTGAGCCTGTATGCCATGCTTGTGGATTTGATTGTAGATGATGAAACGGAATATAGGTATGAAGTTGCTGTCCAAGCTGTGACTGGATAACAACATGCTGCTAAGTGTCTGTAAAACAAAGGAGACTGTGCTCTTCCACAAATAAATGTGCTCCCTGAAGTCTCTGGTAATAAACGGGCAAAGATTCCTTTACATTTCTCAGGACCGCAGTGTCGTCTTTCTTAAAATGTAAGAGGAACATTTCCGTGATTGCCACAAAAAGGTTTTCAAGGAACTTTTTTGAGACTGTGAAAGTAGTTCATTGTGACACAAAAAGCAAAGATCCAGTTACACAAGGTAGTTATTGAGAATGTTCTCTCTCGCTTTGTAATTGAATGGTATGGAAATACCGCTCCAAAGAAAATTAGCACTTTAGAGAGAGCCGCGAGAACAAATGCAGAAATTATAGGCTCTGATTTAGCTGCCATTATGATTTTATATGTTAGTGCTATCAAGAGTAATGGCGTGAAAAAAAAGAAAAATTCCAACCAGTCACACCAAGCAAATCAAACGAAGACATTGTCACTTTAAATAATTCTGTCAGATCATTTGCCACTTTCTCTCAATTGAATTTTTTATTTGATACGGGCTGTTTAATAATATGTTGTATTGCTTATGAACTGGGACATAGACACAACTGTATACTATAAATACAGTTTCCCTGAAGTTCCTTGATCTTGGTGTATGGACAAACTGGTTCTCCCATTTGAGGACAGATGTGTGAGAAAATATAATCCTGTCCGTGCTGTAATCAGTTCCACTGAATGAAGGTCAAGAGTTTATGAGGAATTGTTAAGGAAATGTGTAGCCTTTTTAGTAGCCAATTACAGCACTGCTGTAGTGTGATTTAGGACGATTATCAGGGCAATTTGTCCTTAGTGTGCAATTAGATTTGCCAATGCATTTCTCCAGGGCGTTTTCACTCTAATATAGTGCATTTTTGAATGAACTGTGCCCCTGTTTCTTAAAGCCTGTTGTTTTGCCGTTTCTCAATTAACTCCTTAAGTTTCACTGTAAATTAGACAGCCAATGGGACCCTCTTAAGACACAGAACTATTTCTGCTGCAGGCGAGGCTCTAAGAACATCACCGCAATGCTGCAACAGGAGGTTCGTACCATTCAAAGTGCTGGCAAAATTACAGCAATTTTTTTATTGTCTTTCTTTATTTTATTTTAAACAAAAATAATTTTTCTCCAGGCAGATCTGGGATACAGATTTTCCTACTGGAACAGTGCGGAATTTTTGAAGTGGGCTTGCACCAGAGTGGTGTGAAGTTTTTTATTTTTTATTTTTAAAACTATTATATTGTATATTTTTTGTATACTATTTTTTGTATATTATTTATATAGTGGTGTGATTCAACAGCCACATTGTTGTCTCACAACAGGACGTCCACTCGGGAACCAAAGGCACAAAGATCTGAGCACTACGCCATCACAGCTGATGCACAAGGACTACAGACCAGGGCAAGCTGGGAGTAAGGAATCTGCCGCAGTGGAGCTAAGGGATCTTCTGTGAGCCGCGAGTACCTCGAGGCTCTGTGCAACTAAGGGAGGCGGAGCCTGCCAAACCCCCGCCCGAAAAGAGGTTTCTGCTCTGCGCCAGATAAAACTCTCATGTGCTGTAATTAAGAGTTTCACTTCTTCCCAAAAGTGGCTCCTTGGCCCAACCCCTGCGGGGAGCTGGCCACCTATCAAATGTAGGAGTTCTCCATGGGATCTTCTTCTGTTGTTATCGGAGCAGATGTAACCCCTCTTAATACGAGCTGTCTAGCTCGTTCACCTTGTAGTCGCCCAAAATGCCACGGATGGTTCAGACTCAGCCATATGCGCCATAGGGAAATCACACGCCTAGCGCACTTAGCGAAAGTCACACAGACAAGGTGACTTCGGCCTGCAGTGGAAACGAAAGCACATTTCCTCAGGGAAATAGAGAAATGCACATATGCATTCTCTTTGTTGTCAGGGCAAATAGCCAGAGACAATGACCAAAAACCTTAAATGCGGAGAGTCAGTGTGTTCCGATGTGCGTGTGCATATCTGCCATGTTCCAGGTTTGTATAGGCTTTGATGACCGCCTCCCCCCCACCCAATGTTATAACATTTCATGCAGGTTGTGTGTTGAATTTTGATAAGAGTTTTGTGGGTTCTCTTAATGATTTCCTCCATTTACAGTAGTGCATTGTATGTATTGCGCTATACTTACATGAAGTAGACTTACAATTTTTCAATTTTAAATTTTTTTAATGGCTATTGCTTCCTCTCATGTAAAATGTCAGCCATAGTGTTACATTATAACTGAATATATCTCTCACATAGATCATGAGGGTGCTGATCTGTGTGAGAGATATATTAAATTAATTGACCTGGTTGACCTGCACAAGGAAAATCATTGACTGTCATTTTGGTGATAAAAGGAGCAGGCGGAGGAGGGAAAGTGAAGGATTAAAACAGGGGATGAAAGCAGCAACGGGGGACTGAGACGGAGGGGGAGGGCTTTCCAGCACGTGAATGAAAGTGGTTCATTTCTGGGTCCCCAAATAAATGTGCATTAGAAGATGGTTCTCGCTGCGGGGTGACTGGACGGTCGCTCATTCCCTCAAGTCTTCCTTCCCGGAGCCTTGAGATTTCAGCTTCTATGCTCAATCCCACTGCTAACACCAGTGTAGCGAGACCAGGCGGTTCTTGAATAATGCTCATCCTTCATTAAGAAGGCAGGAGAAAAGACTAACCCAGACCCAGAACTGTAAGCCCTTTTCATATTGAACTGGGCACGAACATTGCACCCTGACTTCTGTGACATCACATAACCATAATACAAGCACATGAACACTTACTTCTGTCACCCTTCTGTGGCTAGCTGGCTATCTCGACCACAATACACATAAACACTCAACTGGCCTTTTGGTGGCTAGCTAGCAACTCCGCTAGCCACCGCTACAATATATTACTTTTGGATGGAAATTGGAGGTGTATTATGATACCTAGACCTCCATGATTTTCTCAGGTTGCAACTAGCCATTGGAATGTGCTATTTTGGTTGACTCAGTACAGACTGGGCATTAAAAAAGGTGCCTTTATGTCTTACCAATATCTGAACTGCAGAGGTAACTGTATACGACTGTCTAAGGTAACAGTCAAGAATCATATTTATTAGTCCAGACATGAATGTCTTTTTCCTGAACAGCCAAGGTCTTCTGTGCCCCTGCGCTTCCCTGTTGGGTGGGTTGCTTGGTTTCCGGGTGCGGTAGTGGCAGTGGTCAGGAGTGAACTTAATTGCTGGATTGACAACACCTGCCTGAGTGATTATAAGAAGACCACGTTTGCCACTCTAGCTGTCTCTCTTAGCCATCTGCGACCATATAGTCTTTGCCTTTTGTTTGAGGTTTTCCCTTTTACTTACAACACTCGATTGCTGATCTCATTGTGCACATATGCACTCATTCACACTCCATTTGCGTTACACCTCACACCTTCATGTGTGTTCCCAGTTGGAGGTTTGGTTTTTTTGTATGCTTGTTATTTTGTAATAAATTATTGTGGTGCCATGTGTCTCCATCTTTTGCCGGTGTGTGGCCGAACAATCGTTACATTAACGTTTACTTTTAGTGTGTTGGTCAGCTGGTGAACACTGTGACCAGGTTTCCTTTTTGAGGGATGGGATATGGAAAGGTTTGATGTTTGTCTGGGCAGATAACAAATGTGTTGTGACTAATCATATAAGCTACGATACAGCTACCAAAACACGTAAGAGTACACACTGGCCCTAAGGATCACTTTCTTTTTCCTAGCTCGTGTAATGCAAGACGTGCAACTGCTCCTTGTGGACACTTGATATTTCAATTTTCCATGCTCTTCGGTTAATGACACGGTGGATTTGTGTGCAGTGACCTGCAGGGGATGCGTGGTATGATGACAGGCCCCCTGCTGTTGACAGTACTTCAGTTGTTGAGCGGCGTTACAAGGTATTCTTACGCACCCTATGCAATCCACTTGCATAAATATTCATGCCAGGGGGGAAACCTGCAAAGAGACCAACCTTCCTGAGGTTGGACTTAATCCAATTTTCTGAATTTTACCTCCTGCTCTTAGCTCCACCCTCTCTTTCTTCCAGAGGCACGCTTTCCATAGAAGGTTTTCCAACATAAAGATTAGCCACGGGCGAGATGTTTGGTCCAGCATTTATTTCCGTCCAGAGTTGCATTCATTTTTGGCTGAGATCTTGTATTGACGACGGGAGAGTCGAACCACTCCATAAAGTCTTCTCCAGCACATTCCAAAGACTTTCAATGGGGTTAAGGTCAGGACTCTGCTGGCCAATTCATGTGTGAAAATGATTCCTCATGATCCATGAACCACTCTTTCACAATCTGAGCCTGATGAATCTTGGCATTGTCGTCCTGGAATATGCCCATTGATGGGATAACCTGGTCATTCAGTACATTCAGGTACTCAGCTGACTTCATTTTATTGCTGCATAACGTTGCTGAGCCTAGACCTGACCAACTGAAGCAACCCCAGATCATAACACTGCCTCCAGAGGCTTGTGCAGTGGGCACTATGCATGACGGGTGCAACGGCGACTTTTTTTTTGGCCAGGCAGTGTATTATTGTAATATTAGTATTAATATTATTACACTGTTCTGCCCATCAGTCAGTGATAAGAGGGCCTATACCATATTTCCTGATTTAATGGCACCTGATAGCAAACAAGCAACGGAGTTGATTAAACCCTATAAACCTTTAGAGTTGGCATTTTTCCTGTCTGCCTGTAATAGTATATTTCATTGATCTCAGAATGAATGACTCCAAATACCATTGCAATCCTTTTAAATCCTGACAGGCTTCTGGCAAATGGAACCTTTAAATATCACTTCCTCACAGACGATGAAGGCTTGCTTGACCGTTTCTCTGACACCTTTGATGTGTTCTTGCAAATACACCTTTGACATTCCCAACCATGCTGGAATTTTTCATTATTGGAATTCTAAGCCTTATTCGTGGTTCAATAAATCCCAAATTCCAACCGTGGCCATTGGGCTGCCCTTGCAGTAAAAACAGCTTTGTATTGGGTCACAGATTTTTGTTGTTCACTTGTGAGCCAAGGATTCTCAATAATCTGTGACGAGCTTTTCTTGTAGCTGTGCAATTGTTAAATGTTTCCAGAGGGAGCAAATTAAAGCAGCAGAATTTCTGTCTGAGCCATCTTGAGTTTATACCCAAGAAACCCAGCTTGTTCTTTTTTTTTTTTACCAAGCTTTTCAAAATTATCCATGTTTGAAGACAGAAGGAAAAGTTAAGCTGTAGGATCAAAGCCAGACTTATTCCAGAGAGAATTTGAAAAAAATATATCACAACTGGTATGAGTGTAGACACTTGCAACATTCAGATGATTAGGTGAAATGATTCCTTGGCACACTGTAGTCACTCGATGCATCAGTGTAATTCATGGGATCATTTCACAATTTCTTAAATCAGGGATTTTCTAATTCTTCTACAGATTACAAAGCATGGAGCAGAAGGGTTAACGTTCTTTCGTACAAAAAGCTACCAGTTATCTGAGCTCAGAGAGGCATGCTTACTATTGCCTGGTTGTATTCTGGTCTCACACTGAAAGCTGTAATTGAGTTTTACAACCCAGTGATTGAAGGTTTTTCTTCTTTGGTCTTCGATGTGTTGCCTTGGGTTCTGTTTCAGGAGGAAGGAGTAGGAACGAACAAACAATTACATTTGATCAGGGTTTTCATTCAGCACTCTCTCTTTTTGAAACCGGTGTACTTGGCAAAAAGACAACTGTGCTCGAGAAATGATTTGCCACGCTAACCATGAAATTTGCCTTCATCCATCAGTGAATACAGTCAAATTAATTCTTCATACAAAAGTCCTCCTTAAACAAAAAAGTCCTTGAAAGAACACATTTTGTTGAGAGAGCAGAAACTGCATCCTCTTTCTCCAGGGATGCATAAATTGAATAAGTGCACACACATACCTGTATTAATTTTCCATTCGGTGACACAACACAAAATTAATTTGGTACAGAAAGCGCTAAACTTTATTCATAATCAACCTTTTTCTTATTTTTATTGAGAAAAGCCAGATGCTGAGGAATTATGTCGAAGTGCATTTCAGCTGGCTGTCGAACTCCAGCACAGCCTTTTGGAAGACCTGAGTGCTGAGGTCATCTATGCATTTGTCACCTGCTGTAAAACCTTTTTCAGAACAACTTGTATGCAAGTCCAAGTGGAGGGACACAGCATAAGGGAAGAAAAACTCCTATGCGTCCAAACACAGCTACTTAATGCCAGCAGTGGGAAAGGTTATTCTGTGAAAAGGACTGGACAACAGACTTCTGCCCAACCTCACACGCACACGCACACACACACACACACACACGCATACACACACACATTGTTTCTCATTTTATTTATTTCTACTCCTATGTAAGTAACTATAATGTCAAAGTGGAATACGGTATTTAGATGCATCATATTATGCATTAAAGGTCTTAAAATGTTTATTGACAAATATTTACTTTAACAACCTAAATTAGACCAGGTGTACTCAATTTCCTTGAGAGATAACACTATAAATACATTAAGGAGGTCCACCTGTGTTGATTTCAAATCCACCTGTGTTTCATTGCATGAATGCAGAATAAATAGCTGCTTTCAGGTTGGTGATGTATGTTCCAACAGGATAATGACCCAAAGTACATATCAAAAACTGCAAAGGAATGGCTTTAAAACAATAAAGTCAGTATTCTGGAATGGCCCAGCCAGACTTAAATCTGCAGTATGGCCTGGAAACGGCTGCCCACCAACAGCTGTAAATGCTGCCAAAGGCCTAGCTACAAAATAATTAACTGTAGGAGGGTGAATGCTTTTGTAATTGAGAAACTTAAGTCTTCATTTTTTGAAAATGTTTTTGAATAAACAGTATGTTTCGAATCATACATGTGTTCAATTTACTGTTTTTGTGAAGGAGAGAATGCTTTAATGCTTTAAAATTTGAAGGTGTAAGAGGACAAACGGTGAGCATGTTCAAGGGGATGAAGGAAATGTGTTTTCATCATTGTTCATTTACCTTTGATACACCTTTGAAGGTAACGTCACATGGCTTAAAATTTCACGTCATCCTTTAATACAGTGGGATATTTACTGAATGGGCTTAGGTTAAGTACTCCTAAAATACTAAAGTGAATCTCCTCTGAGAAAGTCCATTTCTCTCACCATCACTACACCATACTGCTTGCCTTGTACTACTGCTCTGTGCTTTTGCTTAACGATGTTTTGTCCTGCTTAATCCGTCAAATTGAATTCTCCATCCTCAGTATTTTCCAGAAATGCTTATTTGGTCAATGCTGTTAAGATGTACAATCACTCTACCACAGTGGCTGGTTGTAAACATGCAATTTCTCCATATGCAGGAAATGGCTTTGTAAATTGAGCATGTCACGTGTCTCTTCCTCTGGCACTGGAGTACGCCTCATTTATTCCTTTGATTGCATTATTTATTTAAAAAAAAAAAAATCAATGCAGAGAACATTTAATATTGGTGGACACTGTTTGCTCTTCATTTTCACCTCAGAATTAGCCAGGCAGCTTCCTCTCATATGCAAACTGTGTTTTGGTCTTTGAAATAGCAGGAAAACAAATACCCCTCCTATCCCCCCCCCCCCCCCCCCACAGCCCTGGAAAATATTGCAAGTAACAAAAAGGCAGACACTTTTATGGAGTCTCTCTTTGCTGTATTTGTCATTGGAACATGTTTGTTTATGACATCATAAATGAGGACGGTCACTGAAAGTTGGTTCAACTGGGGTTGCCTGGCGGGGGGGGGGGGGGGGGGGGGGGTTTACAGAGTGACAGAGGAGGGCAGAATGTCAAAGTCAAAGACCCCCGTCAAGCTGGAGAGTGTTAATGAGGGCAGCGATAAACGCCCCAGCTGCCTACCGTCAAGCCATGCTTCTCAGGTTTCTGCCAGTACTCACATCCCAAATTCATGGCCGACTCCAGTTGCTGCTCCAAATTGAAAATTTTACACTTTATGTCTGGATGTTTTTTTTATTCCATAGGAGTTGTACTACGAGTATGGGTGTAATGGCAGCCCTCTCTGTCTCTAAAGAGGAATGATTCCCCCCTCCCGCTGTGCCTTCTGACCTGAGATGATGTGGCTATAAGCATGGGGCCAGTAGATATCATCTCTTCTTCAGGTGGCACAAGAGATTTCACAGCATGGGGCAGATTGCTGTGAGCCACAGCATAATAACATCTCTCCAGGTTCCCAATGTGAGCACTGCCCCTCACATTGTCTGGTGGCATTTGGCATGCTGCAGTCTTGCACAGACGGAATCGTTTGAAAGAGGTTTTGAAAGCCACTGAGCGCAGGAATGGTACACAGCTTCGAGCCGTGTCGATTGCAGTCAGGGATTGATTGAAATGTTGCCATTATATATATATTTTTAAACGTAATTAATCTCTACACGTAATTCTGATCATTCTAAGTCAGATCATTGCTTAAGGTGCTTCACCTGCCGTGTCACACTTATTTTCATTAAGGAAACAGAAAGGGATCATGGGTATATTTTTCATCACCCGCTCCTGCAGGCAAGGAGCACTGCGGTTAAAGTGAGGGCACTTGCATGGCTGCCTGCCAGAAAAGGGCACACTTTCCACAGTACAGGCCATACAGCACTACTGGAGTGTGAGTGGCTAGTAGAGGAGAGGTATGTCTCCACAGATAACGGCGGGTAGTCTTTGGGTGCTTGGTGCATTTATGGGACGACCTAATCCAGTGGTAACCCGAGGAACCTTACCAACTTAAACCCACACTGCAAAAGTGTTGTGCGACAAAGTATAAATTAGGCTTAAGGACTCCCAGTCAAAGTCAGCTAATGACAAAGCCCAAGCTCAATACTGTGGTGTCTGCACAATAAGACCCAATCAGCCTTTGCAGTCAGCCTTTGCAGAGCCCCCAGGAGCCCTTCCTGTTGTGTGCTTCATGTATAATAAGCTTGTACTGCTTGCGGTTTGACTCATTGTTTTATTTTTAAGAGTATTACAAATGACAGACATTCCTATATGTCTTAGATGTTCCTGAAGGTGCTTGCAACCGCTAATTATAGTTTGCTGAAGCTAGTGGCATCGCTCTACTGTATGTTAAGGAACATTAAACAAAAAAATAAATAAACACTCTTCACAACTTGCATATTTGCACTGAGTTTGTTTAATTATTTAATTAATTCTGTGGTATGTACATGACGTGGTCCGCAGGGTCTAATTGTGCAGCTTTGCCCTGGACTGCTGAACACACGGTCAGAGGTCAGTGCCACTGTAAATCTTATTGTGCGCAGCAACCCCCCCTGGTGGAAGACTGCAGAACTCCCTCACGCCTGCCACCACACAGAGAGAAGTGGTGCTGAAAGTGTGAGGAATTGTTTCTCTTTTGCCCAAGAGAAGGTATTCAGCCTCATGTCAGCCTCTTTCTCTGACTTATCTTTCTCTGAATTCAGCCTCACTTCAGCTTCTTTCTCTGAATCCAACACATCAAGCAGATATTTGTCTTACAACCCCTCCCTTTATTTTTGTTCACATTACTTCAATGTGGTATAAATCAAAAACACCCCTATAGCACACACGTCGTTTGCTGCTGGACAAACAGGTGGTCCAGATTGCAACGGCCATCTTGCAACGGTTTTTCTCTACACCAGCAGCTAGGTTTCCAATTTCAAGGAAGAAATTGAGATTTACTTAATCAGTGCTTTTCGCCATGGCTCCAGCAGCATAGCTTGAGGCATTGCAGTTAAATAGACTCTTTTTTAAATAGGTTTTCCAACCATAGTCCTGTGGGCACAGTGTGTTTTCTGGTTTCTGTTTCAGCTGAATTTGCTATTAATTAGGTCAGGCTGAGTGCTTAATGGAGTAATGGCATCAACATTGCCAGTAGCTGCTGTTAGCTTGTTGTAACAGACACACACTATTGTAAATGAGGATTTTATACAAGTGAAGGTGTTTGTGTAAGTCATTTCTGTCCACTTGAATCCTTTCAAGAAACTGTCAAACATGTATTATGCATAAGAAGTTGTCCAATTGGCCTAAAACAATTAGTCAAACAACTATTTAGGCTTAATTGAGACATGTAAGAATAGCAAAAAGTGGTCATTAAAGGTTTGATGTCCCTTGGCCCTTTATTATTTTTATTCGTAGCCTACCTGGATGTTTCCTTTTTATCTGATTTGCCATCATTAAGGCTACACCAGGCCATTAACTCCTCTTCTCCTATGCTCCCCACAATATGTATTATCCAGTGGCTTGTTTATAATTAAAGTGCTTCAGACATGACGTGGGCATCTTTACTTTGACTTAAATAATTGATTTCAAATGATTCAAAGTTTGCCTCGATCTCGCTTTGGAAAATCTGTTATCAGTTTTTTATTTTCTTCTGTTTTATTGTCGCCCACGGGGTATTATTGTTTATGAAACAATAGCCTACAATTCCGATACAATACAATACAAATAGGCTATTGTTTGAAGACGAATGTGTGGAAACACCAAGTAACAGTTTAGTTGTGATGGCTAGTCGATTTCGCACTACAGTAAATTAACGTTAGAAATCAACACCGTGCTTATTACGGGGCCGAGCACCCCCTCCTTGTTCCTTTCTCTGCCCCGCTTGCTTTCTTCTCCTCTGAGTTGTACCCTCGGAGAACCGGCAGGATTAAGCAGTCTGTCAACGGATACGGTTACTGACATATGCCAGAGCAAATCGCAAAATCCAATTCCAGTCCACTCGCCGTTTTGCTGCCCCCTGGTCGCATCTGCTGCCTGTCTTTTGTGTGTGTGTGTGTGTGTGTGTGTGTGTGTGTAAGTACATGTATTTGGGAATGTGGTTTGTGTGTGTGCACGCTGGTAGTAGCTGAAAAAGGATCCTCCTCCGCCCCGTCCTGCTTACTGTAGCTCTGATTGCCGAGCCGAACGGACGGGAGCACCAACTCCAGCCCTCTCGCAGTCCCAGGGATTGGTTTTTCCACACGTCTCCAGCGGATCGCCTTACATTTACATTACTGGGGGATTTAAGCCGCGAGGAGTTTATCATTCTTTGGCGCGAGCTCCGTGGACAATGTTTCTCGTTCAATACACAGGTAACTTTATTGTTTTCGTACACCGCTGTTTCTTGGCTTTTTGTTTCCCCGTCGGTTTCTGCAGCTACATTATTTTTTATTCTCCTGCCTCGACGTGTGAGAGTGTTTATATTCCACGCCGATGAATGAATGTAGGCTACGAAGGAACGAACGTGCCGCGGCATCATTCACAATAGGCTACATATTAACGGCAGCTTTACAGGTAATATTTTTTCAATGGAAAACACCTAGCCTATATGGAAAACGTGATGTTGAATTTTCAAAACAATGATGTCTGTGTTTACAACTATATAGTAGCGACATAAATGTATGCCTGCACTTCCCAGTGGCTTTCTTTAGCTTAGCAAGTATCACATTGAAGGCAGGTAGATTCCGCTATGTTGGTTTCATGTGGCAGTTCAGATTTCAACGTTCAGGTAGAATATTGCAAGTCGTGCACATTCACGCAAGGGAAATACGAACGAAAACACGAACTGATTATTGTTCTCCATTGATTTTGAATTTGCTCGTAACAGATAGGCTACAACTATGGCAGCACCATCGTTACTTGATTATGGTATTAAGAATATAATGAATGCTGTCATGCGTTTAAACCCCATTGGAAAGCTGCGCCTGAGTGTAAATATATTATGGCGCATGGGGTATTTCACTTGGCAATCACCAATGTATCTTGAATTCAATAGTTAATAAAAGCACCCAGCAGCATCGCTTATTGGCTCCCCGCCTCTCCTGTCCCGAGGCGCTCGCTGGTAGCTTTAAAGTTGCCCTGGTTTTTACATGGCCTCACGTAGTGGTGCGCTATATTCTCCGCTGTCAAGCCAAGAGGTTAGGCTGGGCGCTAAGTCAGTGAATAGGCTCCTGGATAATTTCCAACTGGGTTTTCAATGACCGGCCCAATGAACTACATATTCCGTTCTGATTTCAGTACAAGTTAGCAGCCATATTCAATTTTGGTACGTGTACTTTTTATGTGTTCATTATATGACATATTGGATACCATCAACACTTTTCAATTTACTTCAGTGTCCTATCGGATGCGATTTTGTCATGCTTGACCAATTAATCATCACTCTGTTTTTGATTGCTTTGTGGTTCCATGATTTCTGATATAATGAATAAGAGCTAATTACATAAGCCTAAAGGCAGGCAGGCGTGTGTGTGTGTGTGTGTGTGTGTGTGTGTGTGTGTGTGTGTGTGTGGATGCAGGAGAACTGAGACATTTGGAATATGACGCGATTTGACTGATCAGCGTGCCTCGCGTTTTTAAATACGGTAAATATTTCTTAAATATTTTAAAGACTCTCCGTCAATATTATTTTATGCATTTTGTATCCAGATTAATTCATGTTCACATGCTGTATTTAGTGCATGGCTCTCAAAATAGACAATTCACACAGCTATCAATCCACAGGTTCATTTTGATCTCATATTTTGGTGATGGACATATCTTCCTTAATCTTACTTTTCAGTTGTATAATTTCACATTTCCATTATCCTTCCTTTTATTTAACAGCTGTTACACAACATGCAATACGGACCATGGGTTAAATGGTGCATTTACTTGCAGTCGGGGGTAATTAAGTGAGCAAAACAACAAGCTCTCTTATTAACCTCCACACTCAAGTTTAACTCTCCTGTTAATGCATGTGTACGATACTGTACTGAGGTGTCACTTAAAACATCAAAGAGTTTCACAATCTTCTTTTATTTCGCAACAATACTTTTGTAAAAAAAATTGCTCTTACTCATATTTCCCTATATCTGCAATAAGATGATTTTCACTTCACGGTGAGGGGAAAATAAACTGAAGATGGAAAAAAACTTTGTGGTATAGGAAGCCGTGGGCAAGGATTATTCAGCAGAAGTTGAATATGTTCAGGCTGAAATTGAGTTGGCCTGTACAGTAGGTCTGTGATTTTGAATTTATACAGTAGTGGCGTCTTGATTTGTTTTTGTTGTTTTTCTCTTATTATTATTTTTTTTTTTTGCCGTTGACTTTGGTGAATCGTGTGTCCGAGAAGACTTTCAAATAGCCACGGTGACAGAGCGATGCATGTTCCTCCTCTCCCATCTCTCTCCCTTTCCCACTTTTTTTTTTCATGGCCAGGGGCAAGCAGCAACTGAGCAGTCTGTCAGAGTGAATCAAATCTGGCTGCTCCAATGAGCTCCAGCTACCACGATGGGGGTGGAGGGAGGAGGTATATAACTGTCTCCGACAGCCATTTACTTTCATCTTTTAGTGCTCTCTCTTCATCAGTCTGGAAGGCACCTTTAAAATGGCACATAATATGACGAAGGCTCTTATGTATCTCAGTAATGGTTCCAGGAAGAGACAGTAGAATAAACAAAGGGGGTAGAAGAAGAAACAAACAAGGTGTTAATAATAATCATAACAATAATAGGGGAATTACTTTCCACATATAAACATGCAGTCACGTGGACGGTACTGGAATGTGCACCGTTGATAACTCGTATGTTGATCATCTGAAATCAGTAAGTTAATAAAAAAATATATGATTTATTTGTTCGGTTTTAATTAATATCTCAATGTATTGGATACAGCTTGTGGGAATTGGATGGGGGGGAAAAAAAAACTCCGAAACGCAGAGCTTGTTGTCGGAAAAACGGGAAAATGTGGTTGAGAGGCGGGTCTAGAAAATGGTTTAGTGGGAAAAGTGGACAAGCAGCAAAACTGAAACAAATGAAGGATTGTGAATGAACATTCACACCAATGTCATGGATTTCCTCGACAAAGTGGCCCAAAGGAGAGCATCTTCTCTCTCAGTGACGTTAATGATGGTTATTCTTTGATGAATGCTTGTCGTGGTAACCTCTTGATAGCTGGGCGCTGAGGTGCCGGTGTACTTGAGGCTTGGATGGCATGCGGGTGAGATATTGAGCCAGGGAGGTTAGAGGAGACGGGAAAGGGAGGGAGTAGTCAGGGCGACAGGGCGAGGCACCTGAGCGCCATCAAGGTGAAGATGTCTGTCAGAGGCTAGATGCTTCACAGGAAACTGTGGGTTACCGTATCGGGTTTAATCACATGTATACCGTGAGTTGCTATGGATACAAGGGCTTTACCTTGTCATATTTCAGCCCAAGTGTGTGGTCATTAGCCAGTTTTGCTGCCAGTGGGTAGAAGGAGAGAAAAGGATTAATGGTCCAGTCCCGATGCCAGGCGCTCGGTAAAGCAGCAGTGACACCCCATCAATACCGCTCCGTCCCCTCTGAGTTTCATAACCAGAGGCCTTTCGGAGAATGGATTGCGCCAACGATTTCTGCTAAATAGGTGGTGGTATTTTATTTTATTTTATTTTTTTGCAGTCTTTTCAGACCCTCAGACAGTCTGAGCCTCCTCAATTTCCGGGCCTGATGTTCCTTTTTGAAACTCATAATTGTTGCCGGGGCTAATTGACAATCTGTGGCATGTCATTGATGTTAGGTTAACGTTGGTTTAATATCTGCCATTAAGTGAGTCTTCCAATGCTCACTGATACAAAAAGATCCCCCCGCCATAGGTTGTTGGGGGGCTTTTAAATGGCGACATCAAAGCCCTGTGGAACCCCCTTTCAAGATTGGTGCTTTAAAGGGTGTTTTAGCTGAGTTCCTTGTCTAAATGAATAGCACTCTCAGCGTATGAAAGCACCATGTTCAGATACAAAGTATCCATTGCCCTCTGAAAATGTGCGCCTGCCACAGTGATATGTTAATTGCAAGGTAATGTAATGCGTTCCATTTGATTACGTTTCATTTAAGCATGCTTTTATGTGAAGTTCAGTGGCAGTATCTGGCATGCTGACACCGTGTCATCATCAGTGACCGGTATTTATATGGTTTTATCAACCCCTTCCTTAAGCTTTATGGTCCTATGTCTTCCAGTCGTCGCATCCAGGTTAAATGTTTCGCTACAGAGCCATGTTGCAAGACTGTCAGGTCCCCACTGGCCCCACTGCAATGCAACATTGATACCTCCACGCTAAATTACTCAAAAGCTCATTGGATTCTGCCCGTCTTTTACACAAAAAAAAACAAGTGCTTCTGAAGCCCCTGATGAAATGAGATTGTCTTTTTTTTTGGCGTGTGGCAGTAATTGACTTTCCAGTCGTATTATCGACTTGTGTTTGGCGGACATGCCAATGGATCTTCCACGTTGCCAGTCTCCCTCTCGCTTGCTAATTGAAAGCAATGGCATCCAAGGCTGAGCAACTGCATGCCCGATAATTGCAGTCGCCACAAACGCCGCGTTGTCCTTGATAATGAGGAGTCCAATTGCTGTGTGCCCCACTGTGTAAGCATTACAAGGACTATTTTTATTCAGATTTCTTTTCTTCTCGTAGATGAAACCATTTTACCAGTGTGATGAAAGCATAGTCAGAAATAAACATTGTCCTTGCCAGTGTAAGCTGCTGACGGAAAGCACCTTTAAATATCAACTGAAGAGCTGGCGTAAGTGAATGCAGGTGAAGCTTTCAGTTTTCCGCTGGTGCTTGAGGTTATTGAGGATTCTATTGATGGCGTTATTGAGGACATTATTGACGGTCTTGAATCTATACCCGTCTTAAACCGTTTGGCAACTTCATACTCTCTTTGTTCTGCTGTTGTTGCACAATGCATTTGTTCCACTCCAAGTAGCCAAAAAAGAAAAAAAAAAAATGTAACAAAAAAAGTAAATATTATTCCAAAGTATTTTGGAACAATTTCAAATGATAAAATGAGGAAAATGTGCGAAACGAAAGATCATTTAAGTTTCGCACATTTTCTGAAACATCTGAATGTTTAAGAGGTGATTTCATTCCTGCCCTCTTCCATCTGTTGAGTGGAACTGGCTAATTATTGCTGATGACTTGTCATAATAACGTCTTTTCATTTATTCAGAGCTCAATGCTTTTCTAGTTATTCTTTTGCTGCTGGCGCAACAGTCAGTGTTTTTGACGTGTGTTTGTTAGAAAATCCATCTACGTGTGATTGTTCAGCTGCCGAGTCTGAGGCTATTCCAGATGAGTGATTCTGGAGATAACTGGCTTTTTCTGATTATGATTGCTGCAGACGGAGAGGGCACCGGTTTTCATTGCAGAAATCTCAGAGCGCCCGGTCTCTGAATAAATCAAAACGAGCGGCGGCGGTCCCATAGCGGGCGGGTGGTTTTTCCGGGATAAGCGTTGTCACTGGGGCTCAGGCGTCCGTGACGAAGCCCGCTGTACGCGTAAAGCACGTGGGCGTGGAGGCGAGGGAGCCGCTAGTTCCCGTGAGCGAGCCGCACGATGCTACTCCTAGGCCAGGCCGGCATAATGGTGACCGGGGAAGGACAAAGAGGGGCTTCATCGCTAGCTGTAACAATGGCGCCATTGAGCGGAGCTGGGATGAAGACTTCAGAGCCCTAGTTGTGACCCATAATGTCAATGACGCTGTTGAGGAGGGGGTCTTGTCTGGAGGGGTCTGACCGGCATACCCGAGACACTGTTTGATAGGCCCCTGGTGTTGGTTTCAAAACATACCTCTCCCTTCCATATCTCTCTCACTGATAAAAATGGCCACAGTGGGAAAAGGCCGTTTTCTACAATACCACAATGAACCTGCCTTCCAGAAGTCGTTTTCCGTGAGGTGGCGTGACCCACCCCAGCCATGGAAAAACGTAGCTGCCTACCACGGACGCAGAAGCACAAGGCGCAAGGAAGCGCAAATCTTATTTCTGTAGGTTACCGTCGTGTTCCGGCACGCAGCGGCGGCTGCGCCGCAGTGTTCCGGGAGGGGACTCGCGAAAACGGCGGCAGTAACGCGGTACATCATTTTCCGTGCGCAGGGGCCTCTCGGGAGATAAACTGAACCTGAGTTTTTGTTGTTGCCTGGTCGGTATCCCCCCCCCCCTTTTCCCCACAGTGCCAGGGAAAACAGTTGGAAGTAGCGGTGCACCGCGGCGTGATTGATCACCGGAGGGGGACGGGACGGTGCATCTCCGGCCGCGCACGCGCCCCGTGTCCGTACGCGGCCGCCGCCCAGGACAGGGCGGGAACGCCGGCGCCAGTCTAAAAGATAATCGGAGAGAAATGTTGCTCCGCCGGCCCTTATGGTGGGAGCGCCGCAGGGTCGTTTCGGAGGAAAGACCCCCCTCCCTCTACTAAAGATTGCGAGACGTCCAGTTACACTCGGCTGCCGTTTCGCCGCTTGACCTTGTTGGCCATGAGCGGGGGCCCACAGGCTCGATTAGTCACCCGTGTGGATGTACAGCGACAACTCACAATGGCAGGTTGTGGTGAAGACGAGTGCCGAGCTTTGTTACCATGATCACAGCGTTGTTGTTTTTTTTTTTTAAACGCCCCCCCCCCCCCCCACTGAGCGCTCTGCCTTCCCTTACTGTTCCCTGGATGCGCTGGGGAAAGGAGAACAGTTTGTCCCAGGGTGTGCAGGGACCCGCTGGAGCGAGGCGGCTGACGGCTGATGCCTGGGGGACTGGACGGCCTTTCGCCGTAATGCAGACGGAGAGCCTCTGTCCCCGGAACAAATGCCTCCCTCTTCACCCCGTGGACCTTCAGAGCTAATTAGCACGGCCCTATAGCCACTGCTCTGTCAGCGTTGAGATTAAAAAGATTAATATTATTATTATCTTTTTTTTTTACTGTCACCATTATCCTCAGATCTGCAGAGGACAGAGTGAGCGCGACTAGCCAACATTTCATCTTCAAACCGCAAAGGAGACACGGGGACGAGCAGCGTTCCCGGCGCCGACGTTAAGAGTGTCCGCGGACATTCAGTACGGGACTGTGTGTTTTACTTTCGGGTGGTTCTGCAGCTAAAGTGGGATCTGATGTCCGTGCAGCCATAGCATGTTCTGTATATATCCATGCACTCGGTTTGTTGGGAGCGGCAACTAAGGGGTCCTTTTGTTCTGACAGGAAAGACATAGTTTAAGATTTGAGGGATGACGATGGGCTCTCCAGGGAGCATCTCAGCCGAGGCGTCTCAGTGCTGAGTGAGGGCTGGAGTTGTAGGCGATGTTTCATACGGCTGGAGTGCCCTTGTCTCTGAGCCAGTGGGAAAATCAGTTAAACCGTTTCAGTTCAGAGGGAACACAGAGCAACTGCCATATTCTTCATAGGCTCCCACTACAAAGGTTTCAAAAACCTGCCACTGTGGTATAAGTTCCTGTTATGGATATTCAGCGGCGAGAATGAAGGGCTGACCCTGAGACGCCGAGTAATTTTCCATATGATATTTTGCGGGAAATTTTTGGGGGTTGTTTTTTTTTCTAGCAGCCGCTTGGAATAAACAGGCACAACTTTTACAGACCCCCACTGTGCTGTTCAGACGAGGATATATTGAAAACATTTATTTATTTATTTTTTTTAGTGCAAATTCAAAAGCAGGATTTGAAGAGGCTATGAACGGTGCAGTGTTTGATTGGGAGGAGCTAAACTATCATCAAAGGGAGGATTGTACCTGGCCCTGTTTGTGGCTTTCTGTGTGAAGCTGTGCTGCGGTTTTAAACCCAGGCTGCCCTGCTGGGCCATGCGGATTCTGTCTTTTACTGGATTCAGCGTTTTTTACCAACAAAATTTGTTCTGCAAATTTTCCCCCATCTCTTGTCCTCGGAAAGCACGGGTCAGCATTTGCAGAGGCTTGACATATAGAGTATGCAATTTCAAGAAGTGAAATATTTAGCCTTTGTTTTATGGGAAAATTAGATGATGTTTTTTCTAGTGACTAATACGCCTCACACAAAAACTTGTAAGTCTGGAGAAGTACACTCAAACTCAATTATAGGGGTGAGTTTCGCTGTGTATTAAATGAAGCTACTGGCCTTTTTCTTGCAGTAGCATGTTGCTGTGTGTTGTATTTTTCAGACATTTGTCATTTTTCAAATGGAACACTTGTTTTTTACTCCACTGATCTGTTCAGCGAATCTCAGCCATTGACTGTTAGCTTAAGGTTAGACTAGGTTGACATGTCATGACATTTACTGGTGTATGTAGTGGGTGTCTCTCTTGAATGTTCTTTTTGAATGGCTATAAGGTGCCTTGAGAGCAGCCTTTAGCCTGTTGAATGCATGTCCTTTCTGTAAATGTTCAGTACAGTTTGTGCCTTCATTTGATTAATTATCCGCTGCAAACCTTGTCCTTAACGAAACACTAAATTGGCGTTTGATATTCTCTCATTAAAGTGCTACAGTATAAGCTGTTGACGCAATGTTAAGACTCTTATATCCTGGAAAGAATGTTTGATTAAAAACAAACTGGTAGTTATAAAGCTGCTCTGCATCCAAGAAGTGTGTGAGACATGCAAACCACTTCCTCTGTGCCAGGTAGTTTTCAGGACGGCGAAAGCATTAGCCTGAAGATTGTCCTTGTTTTCCCTTCCTACGCTCCTGTAGGAGAGGCGGTTGGTGCACGGGGACGGCGGTGCCTTTTTGATTCGCCACGCGTCGTACTTTAAACCAGAAAAAAAAAAATAAAAGAGTGTGAAAGAAAAAAAGAAAAGAAACCGCTCTCCGAAAAAAAATGGAAGAATGCCTGTGTGAAAGACAGGGATCCCAACCGTTTCTGTCAAGGTTAATTCCACCTGTTTTCCGCGCGCTCTCCGACTGAGATCCCCTCGCTAGCAGAATGCCCAACCCCACCCCCCGTGAACTTTGCGAAGCTCAGCCCGCAATCCTGCGTTCGGCCTGAGTGCTGGATTTCCAGCCAGCTGAATGCACATCGATTTCCCCTGGCCTTTGAACTACGGCGGCCCAGCATGGAGCTGCTGTCCTGCACTGTGGCCTTTCATATTTTCTCGCGGTAGAGCCGTTTGAAAAAGCCTCACATTTAGGCATTAATGCGATTGATGTTTGTTTTTTTTTTGTTAGACTCTTCTGATGCCTTCCAGCAGCTCAGGGAGTCTTTGCCTCACAGAGATTTATCCACCTCTCACTCAACAGGTTCTGGGAGTTAACCGTGTGCTTTTCACAGGATTCCACTCTTTCTTTTGGCTTTCGATTTAATAATAATAATAATAATGCCTGGCATTTATATAGTGCCATGCTCGCTACTCAAAGCACTTTACAATGATGAGGGGGGAACTCGCCTCAACCACCACTAATGTGTAACACCCACCTGGGTGATGCAACGGCAGCCATTTTGCGCCAGAATTCTCACCACACATCAGCTGAGGTGGAGAGGGAGAGAATCATTTTTTTTGCCAATTAAACTGGTGGTAGATTGAAAGAGCCCGAGTTTAGCCAGGACACCGGGGAAACCCCTACTCTTTGCGATAAGTGTCATGGGATCTTTAATGACCACAGTGAGTCAGGACCTCGGTTTAACGTCTCATCCCAAAGATAGCATCTCCTACAGCACAGTGTCCCCATCACTGCACTGGGGCATTGGGGTTTATTTGACCAGAGGGAAGACTGACCCCTACTGGCCAACACCACTTCCAGCAGCAACATAGTTTTCCCAGGTGGTCTCCCATCCAATGACTAACCAAGCCCACACCTGCTTAGCTTTAGCCATTCAGCAGGAGCAGAGTGCATGGTGGTATGGCTGCTGGATGGGCACACCTTTATTTGCTTGCTCCTGATAGTCAGTACTCCCTGGTTCCCGTGACCTGTCGATGGGCACAGAGGAACCATACAGGGACTGCAGTGGTACAGAGAGCCAGGCCTATGACGATGCGCTTGAGCACTGGGACCCGCCTGCACGGTCATATAACGCTGACGCAGCTGTAGCAGGTGAGAAAAGGGGGTGGTTCGCAGAGGGGTGTGTCACCCGCCATGCTATGGAACAGGGCTGCCCACACTCGGTCCTGGGGTTCTACTCTCCAGAATGTTTCACTTCCTACCAACTTTCTAACCACCTGCTTCCACTACTGACCTCCTCATGTTACTTAATTAAGAAGGTCATTATTGGAATCAGGCGGTTAGGAAATTGTTTGGAAGTAAAACATTCTGGAGAGTAGATCCTCGGGATCAAATGTGAGTCGCCCTGTCTTTTTTTCTGTCCACGCACGCACATTCCCCACACTCTGGGGCCGGGGTACCCCAATAGCCTCTGACAGGGTGAGGGCCAGCGTGGGCCCTGGAGATAATCCACCTGTCAGCAGACTGTCACAGAGCCCCCTGCTGCTTCCCCGGTTCCTGGGCGCTGACAGGGAGGGATCCGGCTCATCTCCCACAGGGGAGCTATCGCGGCAGGGCCTCTTCGGCTATGGAACTGTCCCCAGCGAAATTAAAAACACCCTTCCAGTCCGTCACAAAGAACATCTCGTCTCCCGTTCCGCGCAGCGGCCATCTTGCTCACTCTCCCCGCGGAGTGGAATGCGATAGGCAGCTCGACCGCGCGTCAGGGTGAGGTGGTGCGCTCGGTACGTTATTATATCTACGCGGGTCGGGATAATCCTCTCAGCCGATTTCGATACTTGCTGATTTTTTTGTCGCCTTTCTCTTGAGGGACATTCTGGATGACGCTTGCGAGAGAGTGCCCTGGGCTGGTTATGTGGATGGCACCTCGCTTGGTGGGAGTTTGAAGTGCACGGGAAAGGTGCGGCGCGTACAGACGATGACAAGAGTTGACATTACATCATGGCACTAAACACAACCATTACAGAGGGAAAATAATTGGATTCACAAATCTGCAAATAGGTACAGGTTTATAGGCCCGCCCTGCTTTATAGCGCTATATTTCAGGGCTTGGCGGGGCGGTTGTCAGGGACGTTTGATGCACTCACGACAGGCGGTAGAGGGCCTGCTCCCCAGCACACAAGGGTCCTGTAATAAAATAAATGTTAATTATGAACCGCGCTGGGGCTAAACACAAGTGACTCTGCCCTCTGTCTGCGCATTCGTTTCGCCCAGAGCGTTCACACACTAACTCCGGTCCCCACAACTGCTGCCTCCATACCTTACGGCATGAATAATTGAGAGATGTTGTGTTTATTCTCTGAGTCTGTTATGTTTCCTCTCAGATTCTCCGGTGGCGCAGTCTCGATTTGCGAGCATTACTTACGGACTTGGTTCCGGTTTGGGTTCATTCAGAGTAGGCTCTGTTTTTCGCAACACCGTGAACCTTGTTTGCTGAAGAAAAGTCTCACGGGGATTTGAAGTGCTCAGTAAAGTTCAGCAATTTTGAACTGTGCCCGGAGTAAAAGACAGTGTTTTTTTGTTTGTTTGTTTGTTTCGTTTTTTTCATTTTTTGTGCTCAGCCGAAGGTCTTTATCAGCCTGCCTCAGTTGGCACTGACCGGGAACCATAATCTTTTCAAATGAAGAAATAAACCCATGAAAGTGTTGGTATTATCTGGCAAGGTCTTGCTGGAAGTGCCCAGTGCTGTTGGCTGAATGGAAATGTCAAACTGCGTGACGGGGTTGTGGGCGGGAGGTCGTAGTTAAGAGAACTACGAAGATGCACGTATATCACAGATGGAAAGAGAATGAATACGTCCCTCTGTTGAAGTCCTGACTGATCTCCCTCTATCTCTCAAATCTCTATATCTTTTTCTGTCTTTTTCTAAAATCCTCTCTTTTAAATTCTCTCTTCATTCTCCCTTTCTTTCCCTCTCTTAAATCACATTTTCTTTCACACTCTCTCTCTCTCTCTCTCTCTCTCTCTCTCTCTCTCTCTCGCTCTCTCTCTCTCTTTGTGTCACTGTTTTGGTTTATAATGGTACATTCTCTTTTGGTGGGAAAGATGATGAGTCTTCTGGAGTCACATAAAGGTCATGTCTGTATTGCCATGGCAAAGGGAGGACACGTAGATGTGGAAAGGAGCTAAAATGTCCGCACCCCCCCAAACCCCCCCCCCCCCCCCTCGCTCCTCCATCAGTGACGGACAGACGAGGATTAATTGTTTTATGCAGGTAGGGAGGGCGCCACCAGCAGCTTGCTTATTTGCTTCCCGGTGAGTTCCCGTATGTTGTGTGAAATCTGTTCCCCTTCTCCTCGCAAGGTATTGTGGGCCCTGGACCAAGTGCCGCATTAAGATGGGACTGGGCCGGTCTCCAAAAAGCACCCGAGCTCAGCCCCCCTAGGCATCCTCAGCCCATTAATCTTGTCTGAGGAGCCGTGTCTGAAATGGCCCCCTCTCTGAGATTCGGCCCGCGCCCAGCACCACCGTGGCCCTCTCCTCTTTATAATTAAAAGTAAAAGAATTGACCCGAAATTAAGTCCCAAGACTCCAGTTGTGTTAAGTTAGTTATGTAAATGCGCAGCTTTATTTATTTATTAACTCATTGTGTCTGTTAATTAAAGATGATGCCGGGCACAGCGCGTCGGGGTCGGCGTTCTCGGATGCGGTGAACCTGCCCGACCTGCTGGTAGTGTTGTGGGTAATGAGTTTCAGGGCCAGGAGGGTCTGAGGTGTCTTGAGTCCCTCTGATGAGGATTTGCCTCACCGCTGCACTCCTGTACCGGGTGTAAATCTTTGGGCTTTTAGTGTCAGTGATTACCGTCTGCTTCTGATGAGTCCAGTTATCGAAGCCATCTTCTGCAGAGTCTGTGGAAAGTCTGGAAAGTAATGGCGGTGGGAGGAAGGGAAGGGTTTTTTATTTCTTGCCTTGATCTTAAGATTTCGAAGAGAACATTTATGTTGTAACCAGTGTACTTCTGGGAAGGTGATAAGATACTCAAAGTTTAGGATGAGTACCCAAATTTCTGTGTAGGCTGCCTGGGAAAAAAAAAAGTAAAAAAATGATATGTCATTATTTTTTTTCACTTTCAGTAGATGTTCATTCTCCTCTTGGGTGCTCCTTTTTAGTGGCAGACATAGTTTTTAAAAAAGTTTTCTTTCTAAGTGTGAATCATTTCAGCAGTTTTGTCGAACTAGGACTGGTACAATAACCTCACAGTACTCTTACATGGCTACATTTAGGCCTTTGTCTGGATAGCATTAATATTGATACCTTTTACGTTTTCCCATGTGTCGGTGGAGAAAGAACAGATGCGATTTTGACTGTTTCGGGGTCCCCTGCTGCGACTGATTAAAGTCCTGAGCAATGCCGCCTGCCTGTGGGCCCCCCCGTGACCGGAGCGAACGCAGCTTAAGCGGCGAAGCCGGTGCTTATGTGGGGAAAAGAAGGCAGAGATGAATGCCCCTCAGATTTTCCGTCACAAAGGCGTTCTTTTTCATACTGTCCGTCAGTCCACGCAGCTCCAAGTGAATTGTGCCTTTCCGGGCCCCGCTGCCTGCTACTGTTACCTTAAGAGAGCAAGAGAATGCAAGTAGTAGAGAGCCAAGGCTGCCACCTAGAAGACAGCAATGTATGGATTACTGCCTATAGTGTGAAGTGGGATTCTACGCGGTTAAATCCCACTACATACGTTCTATTGTCTACATATGGTCACATTTCTACATTGCACAGAACCCTTTATTCATCAGTGTCTACCAAATATGTCAAACATATAATAAAAAAAATCTAAGCCCCTGATGGTCATAGTTCTTGTGCTTTTTATTTTTTACCTCAGTGATGGATCTTAAAAGCATAAAGTTACTGAGGAATTACGCTTTGATGAATGGCGACGGCCCATGCTGACAGATGTCTGGGGCAGCTGTCAGTATGGGGGCTGTGAGCACATCAGACTGGAATCTTCGAGGATGCTGATGACAATGAGGTCGTAAAAGAAATCAATGCCCGTCTTGGAAGGATTTAGAGTGGATGGAGTAGAGTTTCGCAACTTAACGGTGGTAAAACAGCTGTACACGTGTAAGTCCTTTGAAAAAAATTATTAAATAGATCCTTGAGCGCGCACGGGGGGGTGGGGGGGTGGGGGGTTTGGGTAGGGGGGGTGGGGGGTTTGGGTAGGGAGGGGGGGGTAGGGGGGGGTGGGGAATAAAATCTTCTCTGGGCTAGAATCTTACTGACGGGCCGCACAGCTCAAATGTATTGGCAGAGTTTGAATATAAAATATTTAATCACAGCTCACTGGAAGGGTTATATCACGGGGTAGCTTTTATCAGCATTGGACAGATAAAAGCACTGGTTAAGGTGCAGTCTGAATCTGACCGTGGTTATGTGCACTCCGTAACTAGGCTTTGGAGATGTTCTAAGCGCTTAAACATTATCACTGGATTTTTTAAACGCTTGGTCAATAATGAACAACCTAAAAATTTCCATTGACAATATGCACTTTATTGAATTTTAGAGCCATCAATTCTACCTGGCGGAGAATGGTAAAATAAGTGCTCGCAGGCAGCAGATTATCTTTAATGAAAAGTAATAAAGGTATACCCTTGTCATAATCTTTGCGTGGAAACCTCTAGTTAATTGTGCAATATCATGAATATCTTTGTTTAATCTACCCCCAATGGAAGGGCCTCTTCCACTTCTTAATTTTATTTATCAGCAACTGAAGCCACATCTAAGTTGATGAAGGGAAGAGGGGAAACCACAGGCTTGCGGTCTCCTTAAAGGGCCGCTCGGCGAAACTGAAATGTCAACGGATTCCGAAATGTCGACTCTTTCACTCTGCCTAATTTATAATTGAAGCTTTGCCTGCCGTTCAGACATCCGAGCGACTGCCTTTCTTTCTGTCCTCATTTGCCCACAAACGATACAGTCATTGGATTTTGAGGTTGTCAGTTTGACGCAGGTCACGATTCTTCCGGATGTGTTGTGGTTCAGCGATCTTATTAATGCTGAGCAGATTTTTACTTTAGCGCCGTCTGTGTTGACGGGTTCATGAGCAGACTCTAGGCTCTTTGTATCGCCTTCCTTTGGCCTCACTGCTGACATGTCGTAATTCAGCCCTCATTTCCGACCGTTAAGAATTGAATTTAAATCAGGCAAAATAGCATGTTTTATGTGTTTAAGAGGCTCCCTCGTGGAGATTGAAGCAGTATCTTAATATTGCATAGGAATAAGCCAAAAGGCGAATGGCTTTGGACTTCAACTGTCTGTAAATCGCCGTCCCAAACCGTTCCCATGACCTTCAGACGTGTCCGTACAAGCTCCCCCGTAGGCACACACACTTTCCCTTCAAACGTTTGCTGCGTCTGGTTTTGGGGGGGTAATTACATTTCGGTAGCGGTGAGGAACGGAACCCCCTTGCCCCCCCCCCCTGCCGGGCGGAGCGCCGTGGGGGGTCCTGCTTCGGCACGGCGCACGGTGGCGGACGCGTCTGCCGAACAGCCGGACGCCGCTGCTCCCGCCGCCCCGCGAATCTGGCCCGCGCGGCAGCGAGCAGCTGTCTCCAGCCCCGTCCCGCCTGATGCAGACGGGTGAAGGAGGGGAGCGGTGGGGGGGAGTGGTGGGGGGAGCGGTGGGGGGGGGGGGCTCAGCCCCGTCAAGCGGAGGAGGCGCACTCCGCCGTCCGCGTGCCACATTTGCACTTTCTTCGCCCGTTTATCTCCAGACTCGTAATTAAACTCTGGCGGCACCGTGAAATCTGGCTTTGTGCTGTTTTCCCCCCCTCCCCCCCTTGACTTTGTTTTCCCCTAATCGCGTCGCGGGATGAGATAATTAATGACACCGCGCCGAGGGAGGCAGTCTGTGTGCCATGGAGTTAATGGACAGTAGTCCATGCGTCCTCCCTCCCCTCCCCTCCCCTCCCCTCACCAATCAGGAACTGTGCCAGGACATTGTAGTGGCGGTTTGAACAGAGTGTATGCTCTGACCTGAAGAAAAGCACTGAGCCCACAGGATAGACATTGATTGATCAACACCGGGCACCTGTGGTCCAGCAGAGAGAGACGGAGAGAGAGAGATTTGTCAATGGAGCAAGCGCTCTGCTATGGAGACAGTTTTTGAGTGTGTTAATGATGATACTACCAGCACCCCCATTAATAACGACAACAATAGCTGTAATTACATGTAGCTCATCTCCATTGGCAGACCGCTTTAGGAGCAAATGAAGGAATCCTAGTTAATTTCTTTTTTTTTTTTTGTGTATGTGCTAAACTAATTATTAAAGTATCTCCCTTTTGTGTTTTTTATGTTACCCTGTAATACATTATGTTCTGGGTGTTTGACATGACTGCATTAAAACATCAGTAGGCTTGCTTTCCGAAAGCAGCTATTTACATAATGACCGTTCATGATTTTTAGGAGATTTTTATTTATTTTTTCTTGTTGTGGCGAGATATATACAGTGCACCCCCCCCCCCCCCCCACACAGGTTAAGGAGCATTGTGGAGGAACAGGAGTGAGGTTAATCCTGGTCCTTCAATTATCCACCAAGAAAACCAACCTGGGCAGAGATGCGTTTGGGGGGGGGGGGGGGGGGAAGGGACGCCAGCATTGGGCTGTGTCATCAAGCACGCAAAGGGCTTAGACTTGTCTAAATGTGCAGATCAACAAAACAAGGGTTGTGCAGTATGCTATAGAGGGAGTGAGGGTGCAAATGTGCGAAGGTGTGTTCTGGGGTGTGAAGGTGGGGCGAGGGCAGCGGGGTTCACACCCCCAGAAAGGCAAGGACCGCAGGGATGCCATGACCTCTGACCTCTCTGATCAGACCAGAAGCAGGGCATTTCTGCTTGCCTGCCACCAGAAGGGCCCACAATGGAAATAAGTGTTTAAGCAGAATCATTATGCCGTATGTCCGCAGGGATAAGTGTTGATTTCTGTTTTATTTCAATGATCAAATAAGAAATGTCAATCAAATAAACAAAGCCAGACGCCCCGGTTCCAAAAACCCACCCTCTTATCCGTCAGTCCTTGACGTGTGGCTGTATGGTTTCTGATGTGGATCATTCAGATTTAAGCCTCTGGCTTGGCAGTGTAAAGCAGAGGGAGAGTGAAGCCTTTGTGGAAGGTAGTGGGCTAAGCGCTAATGACTGACGCTTAGCTAACTGGGTCCCCGGTGGCTAAAGGGGGTGCCTGGGCGTATGGGGGCAGGTGGCTCGCGACTCTTCAAACAACTGTCACAGCGACGGAACCGCTCATCTTGTCAGAAGTGTAGCCTTGGCAACGGGAACAGTGCTGGGTCCGCCTGTTTGACCAGCCCAGCGGTGACTTTGGTCCCTTTGATGTCTGTCGAGAGACTGTGTCTGACAGTTTAGCTGCCCCTGGCACTTCAATTACTTTCAATAAAACTGAGGTATAGCTGTTTTTTTTTTTTGGGTCTTGTTTTCATACACAAATAAATTTTTCTCTTTACTTGGCAAGGAAATGCAAAGATATATTTGGCACACTTGTGAGCCTACATTTCCATCTTAATTATGCACAATATTCTCATCACCATTAATTATCTGAGCATTTTGCTTTTAAAACAAAAGGAAGGAAAGCTCGATGCCAAATGTCGCTGTTCTTTTCCACAGCTTCCACACCCTGCAGGGCTACGGACACATTGTTGTCTTTGAGTTTGCCTCCAAAATGGCTAATCCCAAATTAATTTGGTCATTGCACTGTTCACAAATTTATTGGAGGAAACTAAATGGCTTCATTTGGTCTTTCAGTAAACCACGCTACACTGAGCTCCTCTCTCTCTCTCGATCTCCCTCTCTCTCTTTCTCTTTCTTTCTCTCTCACTCTCGCGCTCTCTCTCAAATAGGTGGGCTGTGCTTGTGTTGCTAGGAGCCGTCTATTCATCTCTGCCGCAATACAGTATAACGCTCTCAAAATGCTCTATAGATTGGCACATAACCAAACCCTTATGACAACCATGCCCCCAAAATTCACTGAACATTTTACATGTGATTTAGGTTCTCAATGATGAGGCAGTAAAAAAATGGCACACTATATTTTACAGATAATTCCTCCCACAGCCTCTGCTGTTATAGCCTGAATGGAAATATGTCCCTCTGACATTCTGGAATACGTATATTTTAATGTGAAATACTCCTGCTTTCATTGATGTCCTTTTATTAGTGTTTACTCTGGCTGACATAACTCAAGATAGAATACATTTCCCTTTCAATAATTTTGTCAGACTAGCATGGCTGCTCTTTCTAAAGTTCTGTGCGTTGACGGAATGCGATCCGCAATGGAATGCTCACACCCCGGGGGACGGAGTGCATTCTCGTGCCGCGCGTGCCTCGATCCTTCGGGAGTGTCAATGTTTTTATCACCAAGGCGATGATCATCGCGCCTCTTCGGCTTCCTTTTTGGGCAGGCCCAAAACAGGACGTCGGCCATCACAAACCTGAACGGGAATGTGCCGATGATATCCTATAGCGCTGAGAAGTCTCTACTCTGCTCACTTCTCAGTGTCTAACTGTACCTGGGGCTACTGCTCTGTATGTCTTTGTTTCAGTTCTACAGTTCCACTGGTAGACCCAACACCAGGGTATGAAATGAATACTAGCAATCAGCCATGCAGGTAAAATTTTGATTGTGGCTGGCAGATTTTGTACTCTAGCAGCCACTTTGGCAGGTAACCTTCCGCGTTGTGTTATATTGTAAAAGGTAATGTGGCTGGTAAAATGTTGAAAATGGCTGGTGATTTTTAGAATCCGCAAGCCATTGTGGCCAGTGGGTGAAATTGTTAATTTAATTTGCTGCCCCACACTGACTGACGTAATACCCCCCCCCCCCCCCCCCCCCCCCCTCCCGGCCACTGGCATGTTTATGAACGTTACCAGCGGAAGAATCTTGTTTATCTATCAGCCATCCTAGATTTGATTGACTAAGGGCCAAAGATCGCCATCTCAGCTGTCCATTTGGGGGAAGGCATTTTCGCAATGACAAGGACGCATCTTGGATCCTGCCTTAAGTATGCAAGTGCTGGGGCTGCAGTGGTTTACTGGCCGGACTGCCCCCCCCCCCCCCCCCCCCCCCCCCCCCCCCCCCTCTGTATATATGAATATATGTGGGGTTTTTTTTCAATATTTGGATCTATGTGATTTGTTCAACTGTCCTTGTATCTCTCTCCCTCTCCCTCTCTATCCCTGTCTGTGGATCACGTCTCTGTTTTTGTAATCATCTGTAACAGAACAGCGCTGAAATCGATAGAGGTTTTTGGGGTGGGGATGGTTATTATCCCGTGACACGACCGAGCCGTGAAACGCCGTCTCAACAGTGCCTTAAAAAGGTACTTATATCACCGGCTCTGTGCGGCTGACCCAGATCTGCTTGGGTGGGGTATCGCCACAATTAAATAAGTCTGCGTGCCTCGTGAAGGCTGCTCGCCAAAAGAGCCAGCCGTAATCTTCATGCGATCTCCTCGCAGCTGTGTGAGCCATGCGGGGGGGGGCACGGTTTATTTATCCTGTATGGCAATGGGAGCCCCCCGCTCCCCAACCCAGGCTCCCGCTCCCATATTAATCAGACGGCAAACTCAAATACACGGCCAACAGAACTGCCCAACCCCCAAGGCCATTTTGGCATCTCAGTTTTATCTCTTGGCCCACTCACTGCAAAGTGCAAGATTATCTACAGGGAGTACTCGAGCCAAGCCGTCATTACTGACAGATGAAATTCCAGTGTAAGGCGTTTTAAGAATATTCATGAGTTGATTATTTGTTTACTCATTCCGCATGTGGATTTATTTAACCTTTATTTATACGAGGTGGGTTGACTGAGCACACATGCTCTTGTACAGAAACGACCTGTTAACGCCTCCCCAATTAGCCTACACCTGCATGTCTTTGGATTGTGGGAGGAAACAGGAGAACCCGGAGGAAGCCCACGTGGACGCAGGGAGAACATGGAAACTCCTCACTGAAAGGGGAGGGATTCGAACCGGGAACCGTCTTGCATGTGAAGGGACAGCACTATCCACTGCACCACCATGCCACCCAGCTTTGCAATTCACTGGGTTTAGGATAGGTTTTGGTATCTCAGAATTAATTTGTGTTTCAGCTATGCTGCTTTGCATGGCATAGAATTGCGATATGTTATCAGTAATCACTGATTATTCGACCACATTTCACAACAAAATATCTCTCAGCTGCAGCCTTGGTGAGCACATTACGTCTTGAGCACACACAGCGAATGGCATTACTCTTTGAGTACAATCAGTGAGAGCCACGCAGTATTTAATGAGAAATGAGCATACAAGTCAGTGGCAGCAAGATGCATGGGGAGCTCTTCTGGAATTATCTTCCGCGAAGGTGTTTTTGTTGTAATTCAGAACAGTTTAACATATTCTTAAATTATAGAGATAGAAATAGTGCAGACCAGCTGAGATGGTTTTTGGGATGGCACTGGGACGATCCTGGGGATTTAGGAACTGAGGGACCACTTTCTGCTTCAACTTCTTTTCCAAAGTTTGGGAATCTTTCTTACTGTACATATTAAGAAATCACTTTACAGTGCCAGCTGTACGTAATCTACACGTCCACTAGCCTTTGCTCCTCTTGTTATAATCTCAATCAGTATTAGTTTGCAATGCATCCCTTATCAGCAACAGGTTAATCCCACTTTGAAAGTGCATGTTTACAAGTCATGTCCAGACAACAACAAAGCTAGCTGCCTTCTTCTCTTCCGCCCCCCTCATCTACCCCCTCCCCCCCCTCCCCTGAGTCTAAAAATAAACAGAGTTCAGCTCTGGTGGACCTTCTGACCCCACTCTCCATTAATTCAGCTTGGAAGACTCGCTCTGTGTGATCATTCCCTGTCTAATTTTTTCCATTGACTGGAAACTTTTTTTTTTTTCCTTTCTTTTTATTTAATTATTTTCTTTCTTTTCCTGAATTTCCAAGCTGCACTGGTGCGCGTGTGTGTGATCGTGCGTGTGTGCTTGCGTGCGTGTTTGTGTGTGATCATGTGTGTGATCGGGCTTGTGTGCTTGCGTGCGCGTGTGTGTGTGTGTGTGTGTGTGTGTGTGTGTGTGATCGTGCGTGCGTGTGTGTGATTGCGTGCGTGTGTGCTTGCGTGCGTGTGTGTGTGTGTGTGTGTGTGTGTGTGATTGTGCGTGTGTGTGTGTGCTTGCGTGCATGTGTGCGTGCGTGTGTGTGTGCGTGTGTGTGTGTGCTTGCGTGCGTGCGTGTGTGTGTGTGATCATGGTTTCGATCAGGTCAATAAGCACGGAAGATGACCCGGTGTTTGGTCGCTCAGAACTCGGTCATTTATGGAGAAAGGATCAGTGATGAAGCTGAAAACCTGTAGCTTCACAAAACGTTTAACCATCACAGTCAAACAGACTAAAGGGCAGTCAAATTAAGTCAGAAACAGGGGGCATCCATATATGACAAAAAAATATCAATTTAGATCAAATATCAATTTAGATCTATGGGCTCAATGCACGTGCACAACGTACATTTATTAGCATAAAGTTACTCTTCTGTTTTTTGACTTCTTGACACCAACACAGTCAAAGCATGCAGAAATCACTTTGTGGGTTGCCATCACACAGAATATGGGCCATAAACTGGTAAAGCATTTTTTTTCCCCGATTGCCTTCAGCGAGCTACAGCCTCCTTGTTCTTGGCCCATTGGCTTGGTTCCACTAGCGTAGAGGGAATGCTCAGTGCTAATCTTACGAGCAGGCTAATTGCCCTTGTGTCCATAATTGCTCAAATGTCCCTCTGTGACCCGGCCCTTTTTTTACCCGGCTGCTGGCTAAAGGTCACTTTCTCTACAGGATGCAGTCATTTCTATAGACACGCGTCATGAAGCAACTGGAAAATAAAGGGCCTATTCCCCTGGGGTGCTGGCTTTAATTCAGCCCCCCCCCCCCCCCCCCCCCCTTTGAAAACACACTCTCCCGCATGAAAAAGAAGTAAAAGAGCGGACAGCTGGTGATGCAAAACTGCCTTAATTTGAACTGCCAGATGGTTATCTGACCTCTTGTTACATCTCTGCCGCTTTATAGTGCACGCATCTGTTCTCCAGGGTCGGACAGGACAGCGTTCGCAGGGGTGGCTTGTGGGCTCGACGCCTAAACCATCAAGGAGCAGCCGGCTAAATTTGGGGAAATATCTACATTCTCTCACAAAAACACGCCATCCAGATTGATGTAAAGACTATTTGAATTTTAAAATGTTTCAGTTTTACATTTTATACAGATGAAAGGATTCCTCAAATGAACCGATTAGTGCAAACTTTGAACTCTTTTGATAACCAATTTAATGGTTATCAGTCCATATATTACAGTTATAGATTTTGAAAGCATTGATTAATACATGCTTAAGGGCAGGGCAGTTTTAACACACAATACCCCATATTATTAGTATGCCTTTCTGCTCTCTACTCCCACATGACTGACCAACCATCATCAACAAAATGCTTCCTTTTTGTGATGCAGTGCACCCAGCAAATTAACTCTGATAAAGAACGTCTTAATCTCATAGAGTATATTTCATCCATTTTCTGACTAATATGAACTCTGTTAAGCACAAGATTTTGCTGTCTGCAAGTTCAGCCAATCTGGAATGAGAAGGTCATTTTAATG
>CM056393.1:31032454-31048551 GCA_029718625.1 Synaphobranchus kaupii | reverse complement strand
CCCATCTCCCGAATCACACGCACAGGGGATTATGTGCAGCTTGCTTTTAATTGGAATAAATGTTAATAATGTTCCACCAGCATTTCGGGAAAACAATAACTGCCATGGAGGAAAGGATAGGGTGTGCGGTAGTGTCGCCCCAATCCAGATTGCTTTTTCACACGATTATCGAGAGCAAGAAAAACACACAAACGTTCATTTCGAAAACAAATTAATGGGATAAAATAGGGCGTGAAGTTTTTCGCAGAAGTAGAGAAAAAATAAAAAAGTCACCGTTTTACCACTTCTGAAAATGATGGTGCGGGGAAGCCGACGAGGTAAATTGATCCCACGAGGCCCTCAGGTTGCACTGTATTGCCAAAATAAAAACCATGCAAAGAAACGGACGGCTTGCAGATGTTACATTTAGCAGACACCCTTTAGCGTCCCCCGTGTGAATTATACAGATTGCATTACTGTACTTACAATCTATTAATGCAGCTGGATATTTACTGAAGCAATTCAGGTTAAGTACCCTGTTCAAGGGTGCAACAGCAGTGCCCCACTTTGGAATCAAGTCTACAACCTCAGAGCTACAAGCCCAGCTGCCACCCTTAGACACTCCCAAGTTTGAAGTAAGATGTAAGAAATGTGTTGATGGGGCAGGGAATAGTGCCAATAATTTACCATCCAACCAGATTAAAAACCTGAATCCCAGTGAACATCTAATCCAGCGGTCCCCCGACCCTGTTCCTGGAGATCTACCGTCTTGTAGGTTTTCATTCCAACCCTAGTTTGGCACATCGGATTCTACTAACTAGCAGCTCAATGTGATCTCCATCTGATGAATGAGGCGTGCTTTGTCAAGGTTGGAGTGAAAACCGACAGGACGGCAGAAAATAGCTACCTGTACGATGTGTACATACTGTGCAGGCAGTCTAGCATTCAAACAAATTCTGAACCTAAAACATACACGGAGATTTAAAACAGACAGAAATGAATGAGCGTATTTTTGCAGCTTTTGCAGTGTATCTTTGCAGTTTAAAACGGGACAGTGATTTAAAAGCCTCTAAAAGGCATCTCCGTATGTTTTTCACTGAAGGCGATGCAACTGGGGGTGAAGTTCTCATAATCAACTAGTGCTACTACATCATGCTTCAATGAGCTTTTATCCTACGGCTGGCTCCGCTAGGGACATTCACTGCATTGCAAAAAGCGGGATTCGCTTTCTCTACTGTCTAAGTTGCAGGGGTATTGAAAAACAGTAATTGGTGCGGGACTAATGATCAGTAGAATGGGGGTTGGTACCATTAAAGCAGCATTGTGTGTCATTAGGCATCCAAACTAGATTTTCCAGAGCAGCACGCAGCGGGCACTGGGACGAGTCTGATTTAAAAGCTGGCTGGCTGGTTGTACTCGGTCCAAGCCCTTTTCTCTAAATTAGGAGGTGTTTCTAAATCTAACAGAGAAAACCATAGCCCCCACCGCCCCTCCCCCTCAGCAAATACTGTTGTTGGCTCGTGTGCTGTGGCGCAACCCACCCAGCTGTTACTCCAGACTGCCCATCGTAAATTGTAACAGTCATTGAAGGAGAGCGGAGGTCACCCTTACAGCAGGCATTAAGGTCCTCCTGTTCTCTGTTTAGCCCCCCTCGCCCCCCCCCCACCTGGCTGACTGTTCAGCAGGTTTCCTGCTAAAAACAGCCGACCAAGGCCATACAACCAGGGTAAAGGGTCTGTGCTGAGAGTGTGCGCCTGCTTAAATGTGCGAATAGAATGCACTGGCAATTCGTCCTGGATTCGATCAGCATTCGTCCGCAAAGTGCTCTTTACTTATTTATTTAATTTTTTATTTATTTATTTTTTCATCCAAAAACTGTTTGGCGAGTTCATTTTGGTGATGGCTGTGTTTGTGTAGGGGGGAAAAAAAACAAAAACACAAATTTACTTTTAAGTAATTGTTAATTGAAATGAGTATGCCATTATGTTGATTGAATTTGAGGTCTCTGTAGCCGTTACTGAAAATGCTCCTGCCAGGCAACGTGCAAAGACAGCTGTTACTGCCTCCCACTCCCCAAAAAGATATTTCTTTCTTCTCGACAGTCTCAGTAATGGGCTTTTAGTCGCTTCTCAATTTCACTGTTTTAATCATTTTAACTAAAAATAAAAATGACCAAACTAACAGTCAGGGTGCACTTTGTGGAATACACTTCAGCATCACAACACAAACCTAATATTACCTGCTATATTCATGTGGGATTTCTGAAT
Organism: Synaphobranchus kaupii; assembly: GCA_029718625.1. NCBI lineage: Eukaryota > Metazoa > Chordata > Actinopteri > Anguilliformes > Synaphobranchidae > Synaphobranchus > Synaphobranchus kaupii. Next base: position 31,046,305 of record CM056393.1, on the reverse strand, counting down.
AATGTCATTTGAATTTGTCACCGATTTATTGATTGGCTTACTACAGAAATATGATTTTCAGACAAATTATTACATGTACCAATAGGGTGGCTGCATTTATCTCAGTACTGTATGCACAGTGTACTCTGGGACAGAGAACATGTACCAATAGGGTGGCTGCATTTATCTCAGTACTGTATACACAGTGTACTCTGGGACAGAGAACAGATGGGTAATTGATTAATCAATCGGGGGAATAGAAGGCAAGGTGGGGTGTTGATATATCCCACTTTGGACTTCCTGTTAGGAGTTATAATCTGAAAGATGAGACAATCTCTCTCTCTCCCTCTCCCTCGCCCTCCCCTCCTGCTGTCCCGATGGTCCCTCCTGCTAGGTGAAAATGTATCCACTGGAATCCACACGTCTTCACAAGCCAAGTTATCAATGAGCATTCTGTGTCTCTGAAAATGTTGTGTTCCTGGAGAGATCTGGGGACTTTGACAATGTAAGCTGATTAGACCACAAACCAAAGATTCATTAGTTTTGTTTAATGGAATTGAAATGAGCGCATGGGAGATTTAAATAAATTAACCTTCACTGAATCCCTGGAGGGGCTGCAGGAATGACAGAGTGCGAGAGGATGAATTTTCTCCTTGTCACTGATATAATGAATACTGATTACGTTATTTTTTTGCATGGAGCATGTTATCATTTAACCCTGGACTTAGACGTGAACATGTTGTGACTAACACAGCAGGTGGAGGAACTTGCTAAGTAGTCTAGGAATGAACATTTCCTATTTAAAGAAGCACAAAGTTAAACATGTCTTTATCTACTCTAAATGTCTGGTAACATTACAATCTTGGATTGAAGAATTTGGAGTCATTTATTCAGCTTCTAATAAACAGAATTCCAACCGTGGTCAAAAAAAAAAACAGGAAAAATTGAGCTTGTGCTGCCTGGGAAAAAAATCCCTTAATGAACACTTGTATTCCGATCAAATAAGATGTAATCTTTCTTGCTTTGTTTGTCTCAATTTACTGCTTTATTGGGTGGAGAAAGCGGAGGGAGTATTCGGTGGGAATAAGGGGGGAAACTGCAGCATTCGCTCTCATGTTTAAGGCTGTAGAAAAGTACATATTTAAGCGGGAGTGACATATTTGCTTAAAGGCTTGTTCTCCCAGACATATTTATTTTCTTTAAACGCCACCCACAGTGCTTCCTGCTGAGATTTTGTGGTGTTTCAACCCAACCCCCCTCTTTCCAATGTGACCCTTCTCCTCTGATGGGGAAACTCTGTTACCTTCTCATAGACAGTTTTGTACATGCTTTGATTGGGATTCATGTTCAAAACTTATGTGATATGCAATTAACTGGATGATTAACCTGCGTAAGAGCATTTTGATTCAACTGAGTTTAAAAACGTAAATCTATTTTATAATTTAAACTGTCTCAGATGATGTGAAGAGAAAGTGAAAGGTAATTACTTTTCTTGATTAATTTCTCAATCAAGAGAAAACAGGCTGAGGGCAGCCACTAGTCTAAAAGTAAGATATTGGCCTCCTCCACTTCAAACTCTGGTTATGTCACCGACATGAACCGTATTTTTACGTGGATCGCAAAACCAATGAAAATGACATTTTTATTTTCTTGTTAAAAATACCTTTAAGGAAATATAGTCCTAAAAATTTCCTTTGAATGATACTAGCCCAGGCTCTATTTCTTCTTTTCAGATCTGGGCCTTAAGATTGTTTTTCTGCTATTTTTTTTTTTTTTCTGAAGTCCTTTCATTCAACTTTCATTCAAGAAGTGTTTACTAGTTCACAAGCAATGCGTAAATGCAATTCTGGATGTCAGCTGCCCAGCAATTTAATTCTTACAAAATTTTACAAAATTAAAGCTTTTATTCATGCCCAACTGAAAATTGCCTACCACTGAAATTGCTGTCAATGTGCTGTATGATTCAAAAACTGAACAAGCTGTTCAAAAGATGTGTTTATTTATGTATAAATTGATAAACTGCTGGCTTCAGCCTTTCACCAGGTTCCCAGCTAATGTGCTATGGCTCGCTGTAGGTATGTGAAGCTTGTTGAAACGGCTAGTTTGCATTGGGGCCATTTAGCCAATATAGTAAATTATTAGAATTTATTAAAGCTAGTGGATTTTACTGTACTGGAAACTACAGCTCGCAATTTTGGTCACTTCCATTCACATCCATTGCTCACGGAAAATGTTGCACTGCTAAGATTACTTAAAAGTACCTGTTATTTAGCAGACACACTCAACCAGAGAAACGTACACCTTTTTAAATCTTCACACAGTATCAATGTATACAGCTGAATGTATACTGAAGCAGTTCAGGTGGAGTATTGTTCTCAAGGGCACAACAGCAGTTTCCAACCTGGAAATCTAAATATGCAATCTTTCAGTTACATATCCAGTTCCCTAGCCACTGCACTGCTCTGCCACAGAGTGACAGAGAACAGTTAAGAGACACTGCACTAAGGATCATTCCAGGCCTTTCCGTCATGTTAAATCAATGACAAAGACACAGTTATCCAAGGACAAGTGCATTCATCATGGCGCCTTCATCTTCAATGCATGCCTCAAAACCATTAAAGCCGGTGTCGGAAAACCTTTCTGCAAATGGCAGCTATCAAAGGCCTTCTTTGGAAGATTTAAGTTGGCAAGACCGTTTCAGTATTTATTATTTGCTCTTAAGCGCATTCACAGTCTAAGGTGGCAGCTCAATAAGTGAATGAGCTGTGTGTGAAGAGAGTGAGCACGTTTTCAATCAGTGCGTATGTGTGTGTGTGTGTGTGTGTGTGTGTGTGGCAGTAGTGTGTTGAAAATGTGTGAATGTCTGTGTGTTTCAGGGAGAGCATGCATGCCTTGAGTGTGAGTAACAGATTCCATGAATGTGGGTTTGTAAAGAGAGTGCAAATGTGTGCACGAGATCTTGTTAATGTGTTTTCTGTGGGTGTGTGTTTTTCCTCCAGGGATATTGAGAGGGCATGTTTGTGTGTGTGTGTGTGTGTGTGTGTGTGTGTGTGTGTGTGTGTGTGTGTGTGATATTGAGAGGGCATGTTTGTGTGTGTGTGTGTGTGTGTGTGTGTGTGTGTGTGTGTGTGTGCGCACGTGCGTGCGTGTGTGTGTTTTATATGTGACGAGGGAGGGGGTACTGGGGACCAGTCTATACCCCTTCCACACCAAAGCAACGACCCGGTTATAAGTTAACCCATGTTTGCCTTTTGTGTGAATGGATCAACCCACATTATCCAACGACCTAGGATTTAGGCGGGTTCGACATGGCTTGGCCTTAGGATGAAAGCGGGGACACAGGTTATATCTTGTCATGTGTTTAACTGGCCCAAATTTCCTGAATCAATGTCCCAATGTGGTGCTCCAAGTCTTACAACTGCCCTCATGCAGAAAAAGTGTTCAGAGACTTTTATATAAATGATGGAAACCGTATGTAGCACATCATTGGGCTATCGATTCAGGAGTTAACATACTAGGTTAAGCCTGGGTAATGGCAAACTACATTGTATTCGCTAGCGAGCTGGCTACCAAACTAGCTGCATTAGCGGGAACAAACGAAACGTGTACGGAAGTAAACTTGCGGACCCGGGTCTTGTGTGAACAACGAGGACCTGGTGCTTACCCATGACCATAGTGTGGTGTGAATGGGTTAAACACGGGTTGAACCCATGTTCAATATCCCGTGACAACCCCCGAGTTTTGTGTGCAAAAGGGGTAGGAGTGTGTGGCTTCACGCACTCTGAGCTGCTCAGTAGGGTTGTCACAATATCCCATTTTCATATCGTCAATATGCCTTTAAGAAATATCGTGGTATTCAACATTATCGTTTGTATATAATTATAGTGGATTAATGACAACGTGAACAGAAGTAATTACCACGTGTGGCAGCATTGAGTTCTAATTGCAGTAGCCTTAGCGTTGCTTCTGGACCCGTGTACTTTTTGGGCAATCGTTTCCTGTTTCAGAAACAGAAATTAAAAAACAAGAAATTAATCGTTATGCTCTATTCATTTTAAAAACAGAAATTGAAAAATGAGAATCAAATGGTTATTCGTTTTGGATCAGTGTATAAATGAATGCCAACTGCAACATCCCATACTGTCACTCATCTCACAAAACTGTTTTTTTTCTCGTAACTTAGCTAGACACTTCATAGATTGCTCCAAAATTAATATAATGACAAACATGATGACGATGAGCGCCCGTCAATTTATTACGTTTCAAACTATGTCCACAAAACAATGTTGCGATTCAATGTTTGCTGCTATGTCTGCAGCATATGACAAATTATTTATTGCCATCTCCTGTAGGTTCTCATAGGCATAATGTTATAATGCACTCATAATGACTGTGTAGTTATCGAAAATGTTTTATAGGAAATGTTTGTTGTATTCCCATCCTTAGTTGTGACAACTTTTTAATGCATTTACTGCATGTTACCTCGTCGACATTTGCCGGTTCTCCGTTATCATTGGGTTTGTAGCCGAAAAATTCCCAGATTGGCAAAGTAATGTTTTTCTTTGAAACAAGATCAGTCACCTTCTCTCGCTTTCTCTTAACTAATGATGACGATCAGTCACAAGATAAGATAATACATTGACACCGTGGCTGTTACATCTATTGCACTAGCCCCCTCTGCAAGGATGAAAGCAAGCGATCAGACGTTGTAATTTGATCCTACATCCTACCTTACACTAACCTTACACTGGAAATTGGAAAATCGATCTAATAACCATACTCACTCTGCTGTTAACATTGTGCATCAGATAATTAATTAGTACCAGTAACAAAATAAAAAATAGAGAACAAATAATAACAACCAAATATAAAAAAACAAAGCATACAGAATTTGTTGCGAGGCATCAGAACTAAAATAGAAAATGGAGCGGGAAAGGACGCAATGCTGGACGCAAAATGGAGGACGCAATGCTCAGATTTGTCGGGCAGGCCACGGCACATATTCTACAAATTTTACATTACATTACATTATAGTCATTTGGCAGACGCTCTTATCCAGAGCGACGTACATTAGTGCATTTTCCAACATGAAACAAGTGCGTTAAAACAACCCTAAAAGGTAAATACGAATTCAAACACCAGGCGCAGTCAGTATGATTTATTTATTTATTTATTTATTAATTTTTTTTGGGGGGGGGGGGACCACACGATATCAATCATTGGCGTGCACAACAGTAAGCCAATAAGTAACCTTACAAGTATAAATTTTGTTATATAAATTTTGAAATATAAACTCATGTATTATTTCCCACCAATATTATTATTTAAAAGTATGTATGCATGTTTTGTCCTTAGAATAGCAATAATTTTTTTTTTAAAATATATATTTTTTTGAAATATCGTGGCTACAGACGGTCATCTCTGCGATATTTTCAAATATCGCCATATCCAATATTATTGGATATCGTGACAACCCTTCTGCTCAGTATCCTCCTGTTCTCTGCAGTGCACAGGCGACAAGTGTTAGAACTGAGGCCTTCAGTCTGCATTTCTCAAGTCAATATGGTGAGACTAAACAAAAACACATATGGCAGCTACCTGTTAACACCAGCCCAAGTGACTCGGTAGCAGCACAGTGGCTTCAAGAGGCTAGAGAGCTAATGTCTGCACATGTTCATTCAGCTCCGTTCGACTCATCAGAGAGTTGCCCTTTAGGTTTACAATTTATCAGTGTGTGTCGAGTGCCGGGCGCTCAAGGTTCGTTCAGCTGTTTGTGAGGAATTTGAGAACATGAACCGGGCCCATTTCAACACGCTGTTACACTGACAGATTTCATCTGTGTCTGCTGCAATTAGCGCTGAGCGATAATGTGGCATGCTAATCACTGCGCAGGTCTGATCCGTCAGGACAGCTCAAGCCTGCTCCACAGTCTTCTCCCAAACTCCCCGGGTCTGCTTGTGTGGTGCCGGTTTCTTCATCCACTGTTGCCGGGGTTGTGATGGGGGGGGAACGAGCTGGCAGACGTTTGTTTTCCGCGTTAAAGCGGTTGGCCTTTTAAGTCGCCTTCATTTAATTTAGGTGCTTGGGCTCACTCATCATTCCCACGTGCATGTGTGTGCGTGCAGGTGTGAGTGTGTGTGTGCGTGCAGGTGTGCGTTTCTGTATGTTTGCGAGTGTGCGCGGCGCGCGCATCTGCGTGATTGATGTCGGGCCCGTGATCTCTGTCCACATTTGAGAGCTGCCCTGCCCAGGATTTTGCACAGAGTCCCTCTGTGTGTATTTTTTTAAGCCAGGGGGCTTTCATGTCCCCCCCAGGGGCAGGTGGAGGACGGGCACACACTGAGCTATTGACAAGCCCGGCCTCTCAGCCCCGCCGCTATCTAAACACTCAAGAAAGAGCATGCTGTGCTGGGCATGGCCAAGAGAGGCAGAGTTAGCATCCACAAGCGTGTTTATTTGTCCATCTGGTCAGAGAGACCGTCGTAGGTTAATTTGTGTGGCTTTTAGTGGAATTCATGTTCAGCCCCGGTGGAGAATGGTCTTCAGATGTCAGTGCCATTGACATGAAGCAGACTGTCCCGTGGGCCTCTTTAGATCTGACATTTATTTAACTTTATTTAAGGCTAGGCTTATAACTGTTCAAAGAAGATGGCTTGCAAAAAAGATTTCCATTTTGCTCGATTTAATTAGATTTTTGTTTATGTTACAAGATTAATTCATTACGTGTGGGTATGTGTGTGTGTTTGTGCGTGAGTGCGTGTGCGTGCATGCCTTGAGTGTGTGTACACGTGCATGTGTGTGTCTGTATCTGTCTGTGATGTATGAGTGTGTGTGTGTGTGCATGCCTCGAATGTATGTACCCATGCGCGACTGTGTCTGTATCTGTGTGTGTGTGTGTGTGTGTGTGTGTGTGTGTGTGTGTGTGTGTGTGTGTGTGTGTGTGTGTGTGTGTGTGCATGTTTGTCAGTGTGCTCAACGGAATGGAGTAATGATAGACTATACATGATTAATAACTTAGATTTGGTGGGAAGGGGGTATAATTGCAAAAATGTTTAATTTTATTTTCACTCTCTATGGTTGATTGCAAAGCAAACCAATAAAGCCGATGTTGAAAAAGAATATAAAACATTTAAATGAGGCCCAAAAACAAAATCAATATTAACAAAAATTGCATAAAGCACAGCAGCTGCCCTGGAAGAAAACAGATTGCTGTAATAAAAGGCAGTTACATACAGTGCCCTCCGCTATTATTGGCACCCCTGATAAAGATGAGTAAAAAGGGTTATAAAAAATTCACCGTATGGTGAACTAGTGTAATCTCACACTGAAAAAATTAGAAAAATCCAACCTTTAATTGAAGTAAATTAATTATGAGGAGAAAAAAAAACCCTCACCAAGAAATAATTATTCATAACCAAACCACGTGTGCAATTATTGGCACCCCTGCATTTATATAGAGAATACTATAACGTCTCTGCATTTGAATTGATCTCTATGGGAATTGGGGGGGTGGGTCTAGATTTACGTAGCTATAAATTATACTGGAACAGTATGGAACACATGGTTGACTAAATGGCTTTAAGTCATCAAGGGTCTGACGTATCAAACAAGCCTTAAACCATCACTCTGCTGCCAGAAATACAGTAGATATGGATGGATAACTTGAAGCTTTTCTTCTCCTGACTTATTTTTCCATAGAGTTCAATAGGAAGGTTTGTCAGGAGAAACAACCCTTAAAGTGATCCATCTATATCTACTGTATTTCTGGCAGCAGAGTGATGGTTTAAGGCTTGTTTGATACGTCAGACCCTTGATGACTTAGAGCCATTTTACCATGTATTCCATACAGTTCCAGCCTAACTTACAGCTAAATCTAGTCCCACCCCCCAATTTCCATAAAGATCCATTCAAATGCAGAGACGTTATAGTATCGCTTGTAAGAGTACCAGAAAATAAGATATCAAGAGTCATTTGATGTTGTTGGGTCACAGACATCAGGAAGTCATGGCCATGCAAAGGATATGCGACCAAATATGAAAAATAATAATAATATATTAATATATAAATGCAGGGGTGCCAATAATTGTGGCACACGTGGTTTTGTTAAAAATTATTATTTCTTAATGAGGGATTTTTTTTTTTCTCATAATAAATTTACTTCAATTAAAGGTTGGATTTTTTTCATTTGTGTGAAAGCTAATTCACCAAATGGTGAATTTTTTACTCATCTTTACCAGGGGTGCCAATAATAGTGGAGGGCATTGTAAATCTACCCACAGGTAGCCAAAGGACTGAAGTCCCACCGGAGTGGACAGTAAGAACCCAGGGATTAGGGCCCTGAAGACACACTTACATCACCTGTAGGGTCACTCACTTGGAGCCTTCAGCTTTCCCTTTTCAAGGGCCATCAAACGTAATCCATCTGCTCCGTTTGTATTCTTATAATCTTTTCCCTTGCAGTTTAAACGGACACCATAATTGGAAACTTTCAAAACTGCGCTTTAGTATCTACATGATAATGTTACGTCTCTGAGCAGCCCAGTTATGCAGAGCAGCACTAGATATATTCACTGCCTGATCTTGGAGGTGCTGCACGGTCTGCTGCTTTTAGTTTTCGCCATAAAATCAACGACCAATTCAGGCCCAAGCAATCAGGTGAGGCGAGTTAACCGCATCATAAACAGCTTTAACTGATACTGTGCTGAGCAGCCATGGAAACCAGCAGACCCCGCGGCCCTCCAGGACCTAGTGTAGAGCAGCTGACTGGAAAAACACCAAGCCTGACCTGTTATTCTTTTATGTTCCGCAGATGTTGTTTCTCAGTAATAAGCGCACGGGTCAGTGGCTTTTGTAGTCATAGTTTTTTTTTTATCCATTTGCAGGGGGCCTTGGAAGAGTTTAACGATTTTCTGAAATCACGCGCGTAACCTTGAATAATGTGACCAAATGTTTTAGTTGTGCGATATGAAAGTTGGCTGAATAAGCCGCGCTAATGAGCTCGCGATAATGGAATCGGAATGCCTTTCTCAGGAGATCACTTCCATTCTTTCGCACTCTTGTGTTATAATTACACTTGTGCTGAAACCTAATGGACCCTGTTAACTCCCCAGCCAACTGTCATATTTCTGCCGAGACGATGAGCTGGATCAATCAGAGGCCTCGTTTATGCATCTGCCTATAAAAATTTTTAAAAAACTTCCACCGTCCCCCCCTACCAGAGTGGCGTGCATTTACTAACGTGTGGATCTGATGCCTGACATTGACATTGAGAATAGGACATTTAGCTCCGTTCCTGCCATTCTGGTTTTGAGTCACGCTGCGAAGAACCAGCTGTCAGCACAGGAGGGGGTGTGTGTGTGCATGTGTGTTTGTGTGGGGGGAGGAGATGGGGCGTAATGGCATCCTAATGTCAGTCAATCATGGGAGAAATTAGCCGCCATGTTAGACATTCGCAAAAAGCCCATTTATCTATTCACCGACGCAAGGAGCCCATTATTGCGTGGCTTGGGTCAGAAACCTGGCTCAGGGATGTTTTTAGGGCGGGACCTTTGACCTGCAGCTCTAACACACTCTGGGCTCTGGGGAGGCCAGTGTATATGATCCCCTCTGATTGACTCTGTCTGTGAACCTGAGTGAGAGCAGCGTGATTCGCCCGTGCTCTGTACTTTGTGACTTTCATTTAAGCGATTGATGCTGGGTTTATTTATTGCTCACTGTTCTCCTGTACACCTTTACAAGAACAGGTATGCTTTACACAATAGAACTATAGTGGTAGTGCCATATTTAGACTGTTATATAATATATGATTTAATTACCCAAAATCCAATTAAGGTACAATAAAGGATAACATATCACCAACAGTTTGAGAATGTTACATTGTCTTTAAGAACATGACATATGTTTGATTACAGTAACAGTTCTGTCAACCCATATAAGGCTTCACTTACAAAGAAAAAGAGTGTCAAGCCTGATCTTAAGCATCAAAAGAGTCTCTGCTTCCACGAGGAGTCTTTAGTTGGATGTGGCAGTGGCAGAATTCCTGAGGTGACAGCGTTGGAGGTTCTACTACTAATCCTCAACAGATTTGTTCTGCATAAACTCTGAGCTTAAATCCACCCCTACTCTGGCCAAGAATGTGTGCTGCTGGAGGTTTGCTGTCTGGACATAAGGCAAGGCAACACTCCATACGAGACCACAGCAAAACCAGAGCTTACTGTTGCAGTTCTTTACCTGTCATATACAGTACATTCAAATCTCAGACTATTCTCCTTCATTGAAAGTCAGAGAGACACAATGCACAAGCCTTGCTCATCAGGATGAAATAAGCGAGCATCACTGAACCAGACAAAAAATTCAATTTCTCCAATGAGGAACGTGCTACAATCGGCTTCAGTGAGAGCGTGTGGGGGGAAAAAAAACAAGCCGACGCGTTTGTAACGTCGATCAAAAAGTCGCTATGCTACAGGAAGCCGGAAAGAGACCACAAACATGCTAATTTATATGAGCTTTTAACAGCAAGAAGTGGAATGGAAAGTTGTTTTTGCACAGTGTGTGCACCCGTGGAATGCTGGATGGCAAAACCAGGGCCCTGTGGCTCCAAGGGAGCTCTTCAGCTGGCCTGGAAACGACACGCTGAGCATCCAGAACATTCTGTGGTGCGCAGAATGAAGCGTTTTGCTTGTGTGCGGCGGGGGGTTTGGAAACAGTCCTCTGCTGCTAAAAGGACAATAGCATTGGGATTCTCTGACGCTCCAGACCCTCTCTACTGCACTTTTAACGATTACCCTCAGAATAGGAGTTTTCATTTTCCCATGCAGTCACAAAAAGAGACAAGAAAACTGGAGGCAACCGTGTTTTATGAAAAGTGCCGTTTTAAACCGTTTGAGAAATGGAATAAGGAATGTGTTGCTGATGTGTTTTTGTGTGGGGGCGTCAGAGGACAGAATGAAAATGCCGAGAAATTGTTTTCAGTGGTTACTGGAAGAGATTGTCCTCGATAGCTTGCTTTTTTCTTTTTTTTTTTGGGTGAATTATTTGTATGTGTGTGTTACTGATAAAAGACCTTGTCTGATGTCCATTTCAGGATGTTTTTTCCCCTCTGGCTTGCGATACATTATTATGTGATTATCATAGCCTTGGGCCTAACAATATCTCTATCAAACCAATTTTGTCTCAAGCATGTGTGTTAAAATTGCATTATATGGTGGGGAGATGAGCTTCTAAAACAACAAACATCACCCTGATATGCTATATGCATAGGTTTCTCATTTAATTCTGTTGTATTCCACAGCAGGTAGCCAAATACCACACATATTGTATACTAAACAGTGTAGTCTCTCATACATCAGGGGAAACCAAGCATTTAGTATCCTGGTGTGTATATGCAGTGCTCAGAGGAAGAACAATATCAACATCGCTAGCAATGCTGAATCACTGTTTATTTACACGGAAAACAATAGCGGCAAATTCCCACTGTTTATCTACACAGATGGGGATGAAACGTATGATAAACAATTTTTTAAAAATACTTAGTGGCAAATCTGGCTCTCCGCTTATTGTCACAGCCAGAAATTTTAAGTATCAACCAAACATAAACTTCCACAATAAATATAATTCACAGCACAGCGCAGTAATAATAGAGACTGGGCATAAACAAATCAAAGAGCGAATAGCACTACACAACCAAAAAAGGCAAGGAGCAATCAATTAGCTGAGCATTTTATGACTTTATCCTTTTTGGCTTCACATTGTCTTTACATTTAGCAGGCAGCGCGGTAGATACTACCCATTCCCATTAGCATCTTTTTCAGTGCACAATTAAAACATATTATTTGTTCACTTATCAGCTAATGCAGGCATCAAATCAGAAGTATGCTCTCCAGTGGCATTGACTATAAAATTTTGACAGGCTCTGTCAGATCCAATCAAGCTATTAGCCGGTCTTGACAGCCAAGTGTTACAACGATGCACGGCTATTGCTTGCTTTGTGTTAAATTGGGTGCATGCTTTTGCTTTGTACTAAACGTATATGTATGTCTGTAGTCTACTCCTTACTGTCAATGCACTTGGGGGCCTGATCTACTAAGACATTTAGCATGTGGAAATCCTTTTCGCACACGCACAGCTAATAACACCACCAATGATTGGTGCGAAACAAATACCATGACCAATCATCGGTCATGTTACTGGTTTTGTGTGTGCTAAAAGGTTTTGCACATGCTAAAGCTCTTAGTAAATCAAGCCCATAGAGGTTAGTCATTGACCCTGCCAGTGTTTAATGTTCATTCCTGACGCTGTGCTACCTTGCCAGTTAGTCTGGATAAGAGCATCTGCTAAATAGCACATTGTAAATTGTAGGTGAAGTGAGGTACAAGAGTTTACCCAAGTGCCTGAAAATCAGCCTCCATCACTCTATGTGCATCACATGCAAGTGGGTGAGCCAGATGGTCCTACCAGTGCGTATTTCCATTATAACATGCAGTGTCCTTGGGCTTTGGTTTAATGTTAGACATTCTGAAATGGTCTTTAAAGGGTAAGTTCGCTATTTTGGACCTTGGACCCTATTTGCGGTCCGTCTTCCATGAACCTGACCCATGAAGTCCATTTTTTCGCTGATCGGTCCAGTATTGAGTTCGCTACAGATTTCCTGTAGGCTCTCACTGGGCTACAATAGAAGTCAACGGGGCAATTAGAAATGTTATGGAAAAACAACGATAAATGTGCTTTTATAGCTCAGTGTGTATTCTTACGGTCTCAGTATGCTCTCCTGTGAAATGTAGGCTATCGCAAACGCAAACCGAACGTTGAAACAACAGTTCCATTTGAAACAGAACTATTTCTCCGACCGCACTACCTCGCACTGACTTCGGATAACATTACCTGCGCAACTTCAGCCTCTCTCTCTTTTCTTGCTCTCTTATCATCCATCTCTTGTAGTTCCGTGTCCGTGTATTCTGGCTCAAATCTGTAGCCAGTAACGTCAGTCAAAATCGAATTCTTCGTCTTCGTAATCATTATAGTCATCCATCATCCAAGTTTTTTTGTGGAAATTGTAGCCTACGTTGCTGCAGGTAAACAAACGCAGACTGCTCAACTAGATAGTTTCGTAAACGGCCGGCACACCTTCCCGCTCCCCTACCCCCGACACATAGTACTCCGCGGGAGCAGCGAAAACAAGCAACAGAGAAATGCTTACTTCCAAGCCATGCCAAGCACGTAAAAATGTTCGGATTGAGATACATTTCACAGGAGAGCATACTGAGACCGGTAACAATACACCCTGAGCTTCCCGTCTCATTTATTGTACATGAAAGCACATTTATCGAACATTTCTAATTGCCCCGTTGACTTCTATTGTAGCCCAGTGAGAGCCTACAGGAAATCTGTAGCGAACTCAATACTGGACCGATCAGCGAAAAAATGGACTTCATGGGTCAGGTTCATGGAAGACGGACCGCAAATAGGGTCCAAGGTCCAAAATAGCGAACTTACCCTTTAAACCTAGCAGACAAGATGAGGATTAAAACACAGACTCAAGTGTATCGTTTTGAAAAAAAAACGGGAAAAAAAACGAGGGTTTAAAAAGCACTTCTAACCATAGCATATTTTGACCTCAGCATGGCTGTTACTGGAAACACGAGTAGCGGAGACATACTGCGATATAAAATTGAAGCCTTATTGAGATCCGGTGCAAAACACCTTATTTCACAGATAAGCATCATGGGAAATTGCAGGTACTGTGTACACAATTTTCCCAGCGGACTAAGAGCAGTTCAGTACGGAGAGCCTCAGAGTCAACGGGCCCCTCAGTTGAGCCTCTGCCAGTCTTTGAATAAGACAGCTCCATAGCGGATAATTAGCAGCATTTGTGGG
>CM056393.1:30972454-31029954 GCA_029718625.1 Synaphobranchus kaupii | reverse complement strand
CAAGAAGGGCTAGGGCCATAAATCTTGATGATTTTGTGGATGTGTTTGGCAAAAGACACAGCAACAGGCGAATAAAGCTGTATTGAAAAGAATGTAGCCTAATAAAGCAGGGATATGAATAGGTTGTGAGTAGGCTATAGTAAAATGTACATTGTCCATGATAATGCTTTTTTTGTTTTGTTTTTCATTTTTGGACATATATAATACATTTGTTTACAAAAAGACACAGCAACAGCCGAATAAAGCTGTATTGAAAATAATTGGAGGCCTCTGTGTGGTGTTTTTAAACTTGAGTAGGCCTGTTCCCAGTAAATGTTTTGTTCCTTACAATCAATGTACTCCTTCAAATTAAAGCTGTATATTTGTCTTCTTAAGAAAAAGGACAACTAGCCTATTTGAAGAACAATGAATCGCCTAACACATGTATATTCAGATACATAGCACATTAAAACAGGATTGTTGTGGAACAATAATAGTTTGTGATTCACTGTGTGCTGACTAAAAGATAATTAGTAACATTAACTGTATAATAAGAAACCAAAGTATATCAGTATGCGATTCCTTAACTCTCATACTTACATAGTTTTCAACTAGCCTATAAACTACAACAACATAAAGAATGTTGTGCAGGTGTGGCTCTGATACTCTGGTAGAACTGACTGATGCTCAGTAAGAAGCAGGCGCCGTCCCTTGAGGTCCGCGGGAGCGAATTGATCTGAAAAGCCGGCTTAATTAAAACAGGCCGGTATAAACGAGTCCTTTACAGCCGGCGGATTCCGCGTGTTTACAAGATTAAATGAAGCATTTTTCAAACCTGCGGGGTCGTTGGGGAGTGGGGTGGGGGGGGGGGGGGGCGGGGGGTTGCCAGATCTGGCAGATGAATGGCAGGGGCCGCTGCGGAGTTGGGGGGATGACTAAGTATTGGGGAGGAGGAGAGAGGTGCGCAGGGGTGGATATCTCTGAGATGTGTTCTCTTTGATGCAACTATATGATATGAGCTTTACCAGAGCCCTACAGATATGGGCAAAGAGGAAAAAAAACTAAACAAAACACAGACCGAACAAATTAATCGGGCCCAAAAAGGCTTGTTTTGATTTAATCTACCACCTCCATATTGTGACCAAGATACAGGACTACACGGACAGGGCTTTGCGGTATTTCTTTATTAAACGCACTTTTCCCGCACGTGAAGCTCGACTCGTCGGCTTTGTGCTTTGCTCCGTTTTCCAGTGAACGCATGACTACCGTCCTGAGAACTCCAGAAAATTCAGAAAAAGATAAAAATATCCCTTTTCTCCGCTGCGCCAGAATTTTCCCAAAGGCTTTGGCTGAGGAAACGGCAAGAGGAAATGCATTCACTGACAGTGTTTGTCTTTTGTCTTGATTATTATTCCACAACTGCTTAAGCCCTCCTTTAAAGCGGCGTGGAACAATCTGCCAATGTGTAAAAAGTGACGAAGGCTGCGTAAAAGCACAGGAAGCCGAGAAGCCCGCGAAAAGATGCGTCACATTTCCATTGCAATGTAGTGACAGAGGTAAAAAAAATTTAAAAAACCTGAAGGTAGAGAAAAATATTTTTTTTACAAAAAACCTCAAAAATGGGCAATTTCTTCTAATGCCTGGGTGTAACGTAGGGGAGGATGGGGGGGAAAGAATATGCAGAATTGAGTAAGACATTTAGCATTCCCCTGTAAACACATTAGGCAGTCCCTCGTCTTTTGGAACGGAGATGGGGAAACATTAATCAAAGCATTGCCTTCTGCGGGCAAATATATGCATGAGCCTCATTTGGTTGTCAGGGTCCATCGGCAAATTCCCGGCCTCTCTATGCAGATTCGCGAAAGCCTCATTTCGCTGAATGCCTCAATCACCCAGGACAGAAAAGCCGTGGGTTCCTTTCTCTGTAAGTGAAAATCGGTTGCTATTTTTCCGGTTTTATTTTGCTTAATTTTTTCTTCCATATGGGCAGTGATCTGTTTTCCCAGATGGGTCTGTTATTTCCCAGCCCAATCAGTACGTTTGTTTATTTAGTCCCATCAATAACTTAAGTTATGCATTATGACCTGGCATGTTTTTTTTTTTCTGATGTATTCTGATTTAATTTGGCAGGGGAATGCAGCCGCTTTAGTAACAGTTAAAATCACTGGGCTAACAATCTGTCTCCGAGCCGATCATAATTTGGAGAGTCAGCACACAGTAAATCACCTTTGATCTCAATGATCTCCGTAGTTAATCACTCAACTTTCTTTTTTTTTTTTCTTTTTTTCCCCTCAATCTGTTTATTTTAATTTCCTTAGTCCTGAGCAGTGCCATTTCTATCCATTAAGACTTGGGGGAGGAGCGCTGATGGATAGCGTATTCCAGAGTGAACTGTATCCCGCACCCAAACCCCCCTCCCCCCTGGCAGGCGCAGATATTATTCCTCGCCTTGATCAAGGCTTTCAGTCAGTGAATCATCGTGTGGCGGCGGATCTCATTGACCGAACTCCCTCCTCCAAGGGCCTATTCGACGTCCAGCGAGGACGAGACACTTGTTTCGGCTGTTTTTCCCGCCTCGATCGCGTCTGAGGACGCGCTGCGGCCCCGCCAAGCCGCCGTGCCTCTGGGTTTCCTGGCTGGAGTGCGAGGTCGGGGAGTGAGCCGACCTCCGCGGGCCGAGCGGTCGGCGGATCTGATCGGCCTGTCTGTCGTGCGCGAGCTGAGCCGGGCTGACGAACGCCGCGTAAAGCCTCGCTCCGCTCCTCGGCTGCCCCTGCGACGGGACCGAGATCCGGCCTATCACGAGCCCTCTCCCCCGCCCCGCGTGTCGTTGTCCGTCTGGAAACTGGAAGGGGAACAGGAAGGGGAGGAGGGATAAGGGGTTTGACATTTAGCAACTTCATTCTTTTCTTTTCTTTTTTAGAAAAACAAACCCAAGAAAAACAAGTGTAAACCCCAGAGCAGCAATGAATATTTCATAAGGGCTTTGTCTCTCGCAGACCCCATTCTGAATTATAAATAACAATCTCGTTTGTGAACGGAACAGGACTGATATATGAGGCTTAATACTAACTTTAATCTGCTTGCCGTTTCCTGGGATTTTTTTGGACACTATCCGCATCACAGTTATTATATCAGTAATTCAGCAGATGGCTCCGTCTTCATTAGTTTATCTTCCGAATGATTGTTCTCACATTTGTATGAGAAATAAGTACACTTTATGAAATTGATTGTTTGCTTGGAGCAATCTGACAGACTTCCCCATTTCAGAATCTGAGCCTGGAGTCAATATGGATAATGGAGTTCTATTATATGTGTGTGTGTGTGTGGGGGTTAATAACCGTCGAGAGCCTTTTGTGTTTATAATCCAATTTTTACCCTCTCAGAGATAGAAATATGCACAAAAGACAAGTGAGACCTCCAAGTATTAACAAGCTCACATAAGAAGTGTTACTTTCATCAATCCCCTCATGGAATTGATCCTCAGTGAAGTCCACCTTCTGTCACCAAAAAAAAAAAATGCATATGAAAGGCTTTATGCTTTCCAGCATTGTGTCCACCTTGGCGTTTGTTCTAATCCCACTCTTGACAGAACTGCGGGGACATTGCGGGCTGGGCATGTGGCTAACGGTGGCGTTTCGCTTTTGTTGTCGCCCAGGTTTGAATCCACTCTCCTTCGACCCCTCCTCCAACAATGAGCCCTTGCAGTTCGGCGGCTCCAACGGGCCGCTGGTGACCGACTGTCCCCTGGAGAACGGGGCCGAGAACAGCAAGAAGAGGAAGAGGCCCAACCTGCCCCCAGGTAAGATTAACGGCGGTTACAGGTACACGTATGCGGACGGACAGTTCGCCCGACTGTCCGCAGGCTTTTTCCTTTCATAGTCGAGCTTACTAACCCCCCTTTGTAGACTACATTTCCCATCATTTAGGCACAAATTGCATACAACAATAGCGTCCCTCGTGGAAGAAGATTACGGTACGCAGAAGGTATGCTTGTGGGTGAAATGACAGGTCCGTGCAACAGGTCTGCGTGGACACAAAAAAGCACTGCTGTGCGGACTGCCTAGGTTGACGTCCGCTCAGGGTCCGTTTTGGGCCTGCTATTATGTCAATTAGGTCCGTGTGGACGTCCATATGCATACTTTTTTTTTTTCACTATGAATTGGCCTTAAGAGTAGACCTGGCTGCCCTGCACTACTGCAAAGCATTCTGGGATCAGTTGAAAGATCCCAAATTGTCTTTGCAGGCAATTTAGAACTTGAATTGGGAGCTTAGGGTTTGCAGCTTAGAATTTGATGTAGTAATTAGTCTTCAGCATATATTACCTAACAGTGTCAGCTGCGTAGCTCAAACAGTATTAAAAGAAGGTTTTCAACTAATTTACTGTCAGTGATCTGCAGTTAAGAAACTAAATGTGTCTGGAATCAATCGCGGTCTGCCTCTGTCACAAATTGTCTTTGCTAAGTGAGGCTCGAAATTAAATCATTGTAATAACAATTGAGGAATAAG
The DNA here is from genome assembly GCA_029718625.1 of Synaphobranchus kaupii. NCBI lineage: Eukaryota > Metazoa > Chordata > Actinopteri > Anguilliformes > Synaphobranchidae > Synaphobranchus > Synaphobranchus kaupii. Next base: position 31,025,466 of record CM056393.1, on the reverse strand, counting down.
CTACTAATTGCAAATTCAAAGTACTGCATCAAATTTTCACTGCATGGTGTAGCATAAAAATGTTTTTATTTAATTTTTTTATTAAGAAAATATAAGTTCTGCTGTTCCCTAATGTGCATTGCCGACTTTGTTTTGGCAGTATTAATTAACAAGTTATTCCACTCTGTCTCTTCTAAGATTAGAATTGCATTGCTTACTTATATAGTACATGTACCATAACTGCAGTATAGTCTCTCTGAAAGAACCGTCAGCTAACATACAGCCAAGCCATCTGTAATACAAAATGTCATTGCATTGTGATTCTAACAGTTCTCAATCGGAAACATGTGCCCAGCTCTGAAAAAAATGTAATGACAAAGGCAGGTACTAACAACTAGGCTTAAGGGTGCGTTTTCTGCTGTTCCAACATATGGCATTCACTGTTGTCGATGGTAAAATGATGCATGTCAGTTTAATTCTGAGTTCTGTTGTGAATATTTGTATGAAAAGAAAATGTCTGAAAAGCACAAAGTCTAAGGACTATTGCATTTCTCCCATCAAATATTATGACTGCAGCCTAATAATTGCATTCTTCCCAAGTCAATCTCCTTAACCTTTGAGTTCTGTTTACTTAATAGGACATGTGCAGCTGTTAGCCTGGGTCAAATATACCCAGGACTTTATTGGGATTTTAAAGCAATACAGAAATACATTTATGCTAAAATAGTCGGTATACATTATCTTTACCTCAATTCCAAACAATATAAACATGGTTAATAGTTGCCATTTACCTCTGCAAGATCACATTTAACAATGGAAGTGTCATTCATTTGTGATAATGATATGATTTATATTTTTAAAAATCCACTATAATGAAGGCTTAGGGGGCATAAATCATGTTTATCTGCAGAATTTTTTATCTGTGAATTAAAATGAAGCAAGGTTTTCATGCAGTAGATTATTAATATTTATTGTTTTGAACTGACATTCTCAATTATTCTCATCTTTACATTATTGTATTCAAAGAAGCCATTTAGGCAAAAAGACATGAAGCAAATACAGGTGGTGAACAACAATAGAAACACAAAGCACATTTACACTGGTTTACTCACCCTAAAGTGCCTTTCCACTTCCACTTAGAGTATAAAAACCAAACACAACGGCTAAGCCTGAACCAGAATCACCGTTTGACATTTTTTGTCCATCATTTTACAGAATTTCAGTTTTTCTTATGGTTCAGGCAGTCTTGGTATCCTACGTGACATTTTCATTTAGTAATTTAGCAGCAGAATTACTTTACAAAGTGCGTACAAAGAAGGTTCGGGGAAGAGCAGCAGCAGCAATGCCAAATTATTAGTTTCACTACATTACATAAACTCTCAACATACCGTAGCAGGAAGTGCCATTCGTAGCCGCAAGAGGGAATATGTGGTACCTTCATACATCACGTAGAAACATGGCTTGCAGGTACAATAACATGTGTGAGAAACACACAAGGCGTATGACCCAAGTGATTGTGTTCATGTCTGAAATGCTTATCGGGCTATAGTCCTACCTGCAAAATGTTAGGGTTATGCAAAGGACAGATCAAGATAAATGGCTTTCAGGCAAATAGGCAAACATTCCCCATGCATAATGACTGCCATGCCGTGTGACACAATAAATTGCGATTTGCATAAAAAGGGTTACTGTATTATAATACCGTCTCCTGTCTTGCCTCTCTATGATACTGTCTCTTTAAGATTTGACAGCTGCACTATTTATAAGGATTGATAAGACATAATGTGCTTAGATTTTCCTTTTCAAGCATTTTGAACCACCGTAAATGAAATTATCAAGCAAATGTACACGCATACATCTTTGCAGTATGACATGTAGATGCGAAATATAAATGCGGTCAGCTGCAAGGGCTTGTGCTTTTTGTCCAACGAAGCATACAAATTTGAGCAATGTATCCAAAATACACGACAAGTTCATGGTAGAGGGCTTGGCCACTATCCATCCATCCATCCATTATCTAACACGCTTATTCCTGGTCGGTGTCACAGGGGGGCTGGAGCCTATCCCAGCATGCATTGGGCGAGAGACAGGAATACCCCCTGGACTGGTCGCCAAGCGTGACTACTATATGCAGTGGCATATTCTTGTGATATACTGTATTATTTTTTTCCTTGTGATTTTCACATTAGAGTATCTTCAGAACATGCAAAGTCCCACTCTAGGAGTCTTAGGAGTTAAAGGTTCAAAAGACAGCATGTTCCCCATTACAGGGTGCAGCACCAGACAAGATAATAAGAGCAGCTATTCCTTCACATTTGAAATGACCATGTACTGGACCATCCTTATTAATGGCTGTTTGACATCAGAAGTGTTTCTCAGATTAAAAAGAAAATGATTTCAAAAATTCTTGTGGAATAAGAAATTACTAAAAATGTGTTAGTGATACATTCCCATTATTCTTAACGGAGCATTTTGTGATTCTCTTGCAGCCTCTTATCGGCTATCGCAGAAACTGAAATGTACTCCTGTGAGAAAACTAGGTGGACTAATGCATGCTTGGGTTATTGCATATGGTACGTCTACAGTGGAAGCAAATGGAAATTAAAGGAATTGTGTGATGGGCATATTCAGGAGTAGAAATGGGTACAGATGAAAGGGAGTCGCTGCTCTGCATTTAGATCAAAGGTGCTGAGCGCCATCTAATCTGCCCATTTGAGGAGAGCACTCGTCATCTAACAAAGCGTAAGAGGTGCAGGATAGACTTTGGCTTCGTAGCTTTGCCACACACAAGCCTTAGTTCAGCCCGAGCGGGGCTGCATTCAAATTCAATTTAACACGCTCCCTTCCCTTGCTGTCTTCCCTGGAGGGAACTATCTTGCGACGCAATTTGCTACGTGCAGCAAGCAAACTTAAACGGTGCTCTGCAAGGGAGGATTGACGAGAAGCAAACAAAAACGGAACCGGACCGCCCTCGCAACATTTCGGAAGTGCAACACCATAGAGTTTAAATGTGACTGCTACATAGTTCTGTGGTGACCGCCCACTTTTTCCATGTGGAGAATTGCATTGTGGGATTCCCATCTTGCTGGAAGCTTGCATTTTATACCGTTGGGGTGGATTCCAATTGCTTATTTTATCCGTCCGCTTCTCCTCGGTCGTCGTCTGAATCGATTCGAGGTTCGCCATCTTTAAGGACATTCCAAACCGCTAAATGCTCCTCGCAGGAGCGAGGAGTGGGGAACGAGGAGGCTCCCGGAGGGTGCTTCAGTGAGGAAACACAAGTGTACCCTTTGCAGAAGCCTTTTCTTGGAACGCGTGGCTTGTATAAATTATCCACCACTCTTCATGTCTGCCATATAGCAGGTACACCCCTACACAAATGTAATTTTACCGTAACTTTCCATTTATTATATAGCGCTAATCCATAATGAGTCAAGTCAAGTCAAGTCAAGTTTATTTGTATAGCACATTTCATACACTAGGCAACTCAAAGTGCTTTACATAAGACATAGAAAGACATTATATAAAAAGTAAATTAGAATTGAAACAATGTTAATAAGAAGTTAAAACAGTTATAATAAAACGCAATACTGGTTGGGCCCACAAAACAAATACCCAACAAACACTCCTACCACAAACAGCCTGCTACCTGCAATCTGCTACGCACCGTACAGCCTCTCTCTCTGGGTGATATTATACCTGCCAGGTCCGCTGCAGGTGCCTGCCAGCTACGCTGCAGGACTTTTGTAAAAATATTATTAGCCCATGGGTGGGAGCAGCATACAGCCTCCACAGTTTGAATCACTCCACAGAGTGACGGACCCGTCGGTCACTAATCAAACTTTTAAGTTGAGCGCACTACAGCCTCAAGTTGAGCGCACTACGTGGTCTCTTGACACTCATTCTTTATAACTAACAAAAGCACCATTTGTTCATGAAAGAAATAAGCTAAAAATCATTATAGTTAAGCACGTGATCATAATATGATGCTGACGCATGATTGAGCAAGGACGTTCCATTTGCCTAATGCATGTTGCCTCGTTTACTCCATCCGCGTATCTGATCCTTGCATCCTTTCCTCGCGTCCTCTGTTGGGTGGACCTAAGGAGCGAGGAAAGGATGTGAGGAAAGGATGCAAGGAGTAAAAATAAGTGATTGGAATGAACCCTTGGTGGAAGGGAGGATAAACGAGGGAGCGAGAGAATACAATTACTCTCTCCCCTTTCTTAAATTGGATCCGAATCACACTTGGTGTGGCTGCCATATTTTGTCCTGGCATTTTGGGGATTCCCCCCTTGAAGCAAGGGAAGGGATCAACAGGAAGAAAGGATAAATTTTGGATCCGAACGCAGCCCTTGGAGAAAGAGACCACGGGAAAATAACGGGTGATGGTATTTCACAAAAGTTCGCCAGTCGGAAACACGTCGCCGTGCAGTTCCTAATGACAGAGGAGGAATCTCAGATACGTTTTCAGGCTCGTTACAATTAAATTGTCATTCAGTTTTTTTTTTTGTTTTCTTCAAAGCGTTGCCTGTGAACCATGCGCTTTTTTTTGTACTTGTGGGTTCGTAGCCTAATGTTTCACACTCTGAATTGTCCATCCATCCATCCATCCATCCATCCATTATCTAACCCGCTTATTCCTGGTCAGGGTCGCGGGGGGTGCTGGAGCCTATCCCAGCATGCATTGGGCGAGAGGCAGGAATACACCCTGGACAGGCTGCCAATCCATCGCAGGGCACACACACCATTCACTCACACACTCATACCTATGGCTCATTTAGAGTCTCCAATTAGGCTAACCTGCATGTCTTTGGACTGTGGGAGGAAACCCATGCAGACACGGGGAGAACATGCAAACTCCACTCTGAATTGTATGCATGTATAATAGAATAAGTTACTTTCCAGTATTACTTTGATAAAAATCAATCAAAGTGGCTAATGCATGCACATCCCAAAATAGAGCGATTGGCGGCATCTGCTAGACAAATGTACTATGTCCCTTTAATGTGTTCTGGCATTACAAGACTGAATGAAGTTCTCACTGCCTCTGAAGGGGGAGATGACACATGGGCATTGACTAATTACCAGTGATGCAGATTTACCCTCGTTAAGGAATTATAATGAATGAATTCATCTCATTACGCTTGGCACTCAATTAGCCATTCCACCCTCCGTAAGTACCTTTACTGCAGATAATAGGAGTTTGTAGTGATGGAGTAGACTTTGTGATATACGCAGACCACTTTCGGCATGGCTCTTACCTCATGCGGCTGCCTTTCAGCCAATTAAAGGAACCGCATCCTTGCACAAGCCTAAATTATCTAACTGCATTCATATGCTAACTTCCATTTAAAAGTCGGTGACTATGCTAAGTGCATTAACTATCGTTAATCGCTTTGACGGTGTATAAATAGGTGCACCCTTTTCAACAGCTGGAAGACAAAAGAATAATGAAGCTTCCACCTGCTGTGCACATATATCATGCAACACCAGCTTAATGTGACCCATTGAATATGACATGGAAGAAATACCATATGAATTAAGCATAGTCCTATTGCCTTAGGAAAGGTTAGTTATTCACTGAGTATTTCTACTCTCTTCCCCCATTAATCAATCCCAGGTATATTTCTTTTTCCCACTGAAGGGCATGGCCACTGCAAAAAATATCTTCTTTTTTTTTCTATTCTGAGAATTTTGAGAGAGCTCTGTTCTCTAGAAGATTTTATTTGGATACACAATATCATGTTTTATTGCAAGGCTTTATTTTTTCATATTGGGAATCTCTGTAATCAGTAAAATAATGCTTTGACAAAAGGCTTGAAGTCTGGTATTCAGAACATTTTAAATCATGGATTGTACTTTGTTAAAGCAGTGACCCCCCCCCCCCCCCCCCCCCAACCCTGTTCCTGGAGGTCTACCGTCCTGTAGGTTTTCGCTCCAACCCTAACAAAGCACACCTTATGTAACAGCTAGAGATCTAGTTGTGCTGCTAATCAGGTGTGCCAAATTATAGTTCAAACGAAACCTACTGGACGGTAGATCTCCAGGAACAGGGTTGGGGACCACCCTGCATTAAATAGAATGTTTTATAGAAATATTTGGTTCCCTTGAACATACTTTACTTTAAGAATGATTTGCAGCATTTATGTGGAGATGTGGTGGTTGGGAATCATTCATGGACAGCTTCCATGAATTACAGCCATAGAGTGCTCTTGGCAGGTTCTCAGTATGCGGCTCCATCAGTGATGTAAAGTGCGCTCCCCCACGCTAATTTGTTTGTCTGCATACTTATTTCACAGTAATACGTTTGGGTCAAAAACAAATTTCACCAAATATCATATTCAGGTTGTTTTGAGTGGTGCGGGGAAATAAATATGGTAAGTTATTCTGTTTAAAAAATGGGTGTATTATGACCGGAGCGAGACAATGGATTATGAAAAAAGGGCTACATCAACTCAACTGTTGAAATGGAATTTGCATGCCTCTCCATAATATGTGCATTAACCTTTTAGAAGCACTCGTACAGAAGCACTAAATAAGTGTGTTGACGCAGACAGATTGGAAGGTGAGTGCAGATGAATACCGGGAAGCACGACGGTACAGCGAGGGGCTGTTTTCCCAACCCTGCCGCAGAGGCCGCACAGTGCTATTGTAGCTGAAGAGCAGGCTGCTGTGTTATAGAGCTGAGGGGTTGGCGGCTGTCTGAGCCAGCGTGCCGAGCGACGATGTGTCGGTGTGCGTGCCCCCGTGGATGTCACGTGTGTGCTTGAGTCTTTGTCTAGCTCTGTGTGTGTGTGTGTGTGTGTGAGCGCTGGCTTTCAGCCACAAACACAGACACAGACACGCGCACCTGTTTATCCTGTTTTTTTAAGGCTGCTGTGGAGGGAAATGGCAATGTTTCCATTTTTCATTCATTCAATTAAAGTTTTAACACTCCAGCCTTGAGCTCTCCACGACAGGTGGCATTGTCGATGTGTGAGGGGTACACCTAGCGCAACGGTGCATTGCTATTTGAGCTATGGCACAGTTTGACATCTTATTATCACTTATAACTAAATATACAGTTGCATGCAAAGGTATTTGGAGAGTGGCACAATCTTTCTTGTTTTGGCTCTACACTCCAGCACTTTGGATTTGAAATTTAAAAAATTAATATGAGGTTAAAGTGCAGCTTTAATTTGAGGGTATTTACATCCATATCAGGTAATCTGTGTAGGAATTACAGCCCTTTTTATACATAGTCCCCCCTTTTTAGGGGAATAAAAGTAATTGAACAATTGGCTGCTCAGCTGTTTCTTGGCCAGCTGTGTGTCTTTGCATCATTAGTTAATGTACAAGAAAGGTAACACCAGGTATGAATTCTAGGTGTGGCATTTGCATTTGGAGTCAGTTGCAGTTGTCTCTCAACATGAGGACCAAATAAGTGTCAATGCCAGTAAAGCAGCCCATCCTCAGGCTGAGAAATCTGAATAAAGAGACACAGCCACAACATTGGGTGTGTCAAAATCAACTGATGATACATTGTTAGGAAGCAAGAATGCACTGGTGAGCCCAGACAAAGGAATGGCCTGCTAGACCACGGACAACCACTGTCGTGGATGACTGAATGATATCTTCAATTGTGAAGAAAAACTGTCAAATAACAGATCAAGAACACTCCATGATGTAGGCATAGATGTGTCAAAGACTACATTGAAGACACGACTACACCACATAACCTCAGAGGGTTCACGGCAAGACACAAACCACTGGTAAGCCTCAAGAACAGAACGGCCATGGGAGAGTTTTCTATAAAGTCTTTCTACAGATGAAATGAGTATTAACCTGTACCAAAGTGATGGAAAGGGAAAAGTGTGGAGAAAGAAAGGAACTGCTCATGATCCACCTCCTCATCTTTTAAATGTGGTTGAGGTGGTGTTATGGCTTGGGCATGAATGGCTGCCACTGGAACTGGCTCATTTGCCTTTGTTGATGATGCAGTGTACTGATGAAGTGTACAGAAACATCTTATCTGCTCAGATCCAACCAAATGCCTCAAAACGCATTGGACGGCGCTTCGCCTTACAGTAGGTAAATGACCCCAAAAACACAACCAGGGAGTTTTTCAGGACTAGAAAGTGGACTGGCCAAGTTGTTCTTGTGTGGCCAAATCAATCACCCGAGCGGAATCCAAATACACACACACACACACACACACACACACACACACACACACACACACACACACACACACACACACACACACACCACCACACACCACACACAAAAATATATATTTTATTTAATATTTTTGAGGACTTCTTCCTGTTGTGTGTGTTTGTGTGGCTGCTTGTCTGGGATGCGGGGCTGTGCCGAGACGCTTGTGTCAGAAAACAGCCCCCTAATGAGAAGAGAGACGCTGGCAGTCGTGGCTTGTTTGTGCCTAAGCAGAGGAGAGGGGACGAGGGAGAGGTAGTTTCCCACTGCAGATCGCTCTGAGCGCCAGGCCCCCACACTGTCACTATCCGCTGCCCCCCGCACCTGGGGACCGTCACCGCCAAATGCGCCCCTCAACCCCTCCCCCACAACGATCAGTGTCCACTATGGGCCTGATTTACTCAGACGTTTAGCGGGTGAAAAAACTTTTAGCACATGCAAAACTAATAACACAACCGATGATTGGTGCAAAACAAATACCATGTGCGCTATTTCCCCCAGCGTGGCCTGGAATGGCGCTCACTGCACTTTTAGACCCGTGCCTCATTTTTAAAATTTTAAAATTTTAAAATTTATTTCTGATTTTTCCCATTTTCTCCCAATTTAGTAGCCAATTGAACCCTTATTCTAATTCAATTCCCACCGTGTAGCAACCGCTAGAGAACCACCGCTGCACGACCCCGTCAGCCGGTAGTAGACAGAGGTCGCCGCGTCCTTATTCAGGGCGCGACTCCTCAACGCTGACCGTGATTCCAGCTCGTCCGGGGCCGAGCCCCTCCCCCTACCAGGAAGCAGCCGCCAATTGCCGCTCCCACAGGGCGCCGGCCATGCTCGGATCTGGCAAAAGTCGACTGAAAGTCGGCGCTCTTACCGTTGTACCACCGCAGCGCCCCCGTGCCTCATTTTTATCCAATTATTTGTAATGCCAGGTTAGCTCTCCGAAACCCCACACTGCTTGGATTTGGATGGGAGCTTCATCTGCCACAGCTCAGAAGAAGAAAATAAAAACATTTTCAAAGCCGTAATTCAAATATTTTTAGAAATTCATTGTGATATGCCTGCGGCTGTTACTGTCCGCTGTCTATAGAGACAGCTGGGCATTAAGATTGACCTGTGCGCTACGCTGCAGTCTGTAGGGGTTGGCTGCCTTAGTTTTAGTTTACACACTGCGTTTTGGTTAATGTTCGCCCTTGAGAAAGAAGCCATTTTTATGTTTTTCTATAAAACCAGCTTGTTGCTTCAGTGTGATGAAAACGGTATATTGTGGTGGAGACGTTGAGCGAATAATGTACAAGCTCTTATTGTTACTTTGCTTTGGGCCTCCTTTAGACTGGATAACAGTTACTGCGATGAATGGCTGAATCGACATAATAAGCAGTAAAGAGGCTTTCCAAGGCTGCGTTGTAAGAATTGGACTCTACTGGCTCTTCCTTTGTTGTGTCTGCAGAACATTCCAGATTTTCTCCTGATTATATGTAAAAAAATAATAATAATAATAAATAAAAAAGTGGGCGTTTTTCTGTGCGAACACAAAAAGCTCATTCCTGCGTGTGGCTGCACAAGTGAGTAAATGTATGTTTGCTCATGTATGTGATCACATTCGTCTGTAGCTTGGCCAAATGTAAAAGCATTCATTTGCCCATGCGTGTGCAGGAGCGAGCGTTTTCGCATCAGTGTGCGAGTAACACGCACGGACGCCTCTGGGAGCAAGTGAGCGAAACGTTGAGGGAAAACATGCAGTAAAAATCCCGGTAACACACACGTGTTGGACGTGGACCTCCGTCTCCGTCCACCTCCGCTCTTCCCACCTGCCATGACTAGGTTATTCCCGCCAATTCGGATCACACAGACGTGGCCTGTCTCTCTAATCCCGGGGCCTGCGTGGAATACCGCCACCTTGCTCTCTTCTCCCGCTCACCTCAGACCGCGACTGGCCTATTTTGCTTTCCCTCCCTCCTTCTTCCTGTCCCGCTCTTTTGGCGAGCGGTTTGTTCTTGGAGCCCTGTGATATCTCACCTCCCCTTTGGACTACAGTGCGCTCCCCGGCAGCGGAATTTGAATATGCTGTGACCTGAATATCTTAATATGTGATCTGAGGATCTGAACATGCCAGAGGACACAATGTCTCCTGTCCTGATGCCGTCTCTTCTCCTTTCTTCCCGGTTTTCCAGCGCTACCGACGCCGGATTACGCCTTAAGGGAGAGCGATACCGGTGGAGTTTCCGCGTTTTGTTTTTGACGCGATGTACAGGGGAGATAGCTGTGTATTCCAGTCTCACTGACAATGCACTCGCGGGAACATGCCAATTAGCCATGTGCAACGTGGTTCTCCCATTTATCAGCTTGTAGAAATATCACTTTATCTGGAGATGTGCGAGAGCCGGCATCCACTTGGTGTGAACATGCCCCTGCAGTCTTGCTGAGTAGCTGTCATCGCAGTGTCGTTCTGCTCGTAAGTGTTAATTATATATTTATTCAATTATTGTTTTTCTCCCGCCTGAAAATAACATTTCAGTGTTGATTTTTAATATGCTGTTAACGTGCTTAGGCTTTACCAGAGGGTTCAGAGCTGCTTCTTATATACCTCACTTGAACTCATTTATAGCAGCCGGAGTTGTCCAGCTTTTTTGTCCAGCGGTAAGTCATACGATGCATGTCCTCGTCAGACAGTACAGCAACAGTGTGCCCAAGTGTGAGTCAAACATGGCTTCTTGGACTCAAGCTTAAATAACCCCTCATTACAATTTTGTTTGATAGAAAAAGGGGGCGAAAAACAGGAAATTTAGATTTTTTTAGAGGCTTGCGTGGCAAAAATGCTAGACCATTTTTTTTTTTCCAGGATTACAATTTATTATAATAAAATTGCCTTTTTCTCTTAGACCATGGCCTGCTACTATTATTCTGGGCCTACTGTATTTAGCCTGAAGCAGAGAGGGCTAGTACAGAGAGAAGCAGAGGCAAAGGGAGTCTGCGCACTAGTGCTCGGGATGTAGGTACTTTTGTGAAACGTCCCATTAAATTAAACGTCTGCCGCGGTTATATAAACGTCTCATAGGTTAACTCCCAGTCATATGCTTTGCTTGCTGTGCTGTTGTCTTTAGCACTGTAAAAAGTTCACTGTAAATCTTCCAGAAGGATTACAATTCCCACTTGGGACACTATTAGTGCACATTATATTCTATTAAACCCCCTGATGCACACACACAAAAAGTCAGAAAACCAGCTGTTTTTCATTTAGCGTGAGGTAAATGGGGATGGATTTTGAACGCTGGAACATCGGGGCGTATTTGTTTTAGCGCAACTTGCAGTTTGTCACGTTCAACCTCATTTTCCCTCTGAGTGTGACTCCTCTTCAAACCCATCGCCAGTTCCGAGGGTCATATGATGTGAGAAGGGGGATGTGAGTCCCTCTCTTAGAGGGATAGGGTCTTTCTACTGTACTGTAAGTGTAGGGCTGTTTTGTTTGTGCAGGACAGATTTGCATGTATGTGGCAGGTCTCAGGGTTTTGTCTGCTGATCACAAATCTTGAATAGTAGTAAAAAAGTAGAGGCAGGACTGACTGCTCTTCTCAATTCTAAAATTGTCTGTTGCCACTGGCACCAGTCTGACTACCAACTTTATAACAAACAAGTACCAAGTATACAAGACAACCGTTAAACTTCTCACTGGACCGAAAGCTTGTATTGTTATATTTTCTGGGCTTCACAAGGAGAAAACCAAAATACTGACATTTCTGCCTCACTTGAGGAACTAAATTTGACTTTGATACATACTGTACCTATCAACACATGCCACACTGTACCACCAATCAGCTGAGTCAAAATCCTGAATCAACGGCTGCGCAGTCATTATCATGAAAACGATTGAGAAACATTGTGTGGTCTCAATCTCAAACCCAATTAGTCAGCGAGATATTCAAATTAAGTTAGATTGGGGGTATTTTATTTTGCTATATACAGTGTATGGGAAAGTCTTGCAGAGTTGTGAAGTCCTGTCCTTAGGAACTTTCTCGGGTTATGAAATGGTGTCATTTCTTTTTGCCATTGCTACTTTTTAAATTGGGAGCATTGACGGGGAAAGCCTCGTGTCTGTTGTGTGGCCACTTGGCTGATGTTTGGCACCTAATGGGCAGACACGCCGCAGTCTCTCACACAGCCTTCTTCATTAAATTAGGTGAGATTCACAATCACAGGATTTACGCATCAGCCGGAGCCTGAGCTCAATAGGCGGCCGTTGGGATGTGCTAACTGGCTGAATTGCTAATTTTGTGCTTTTCTCACCAGGGCAGCGATTGGGTCATCCTGCCGGCCGTGTGACTGGCTCGAGGCTCCCTTTGCCCTTTTCTTCATCAGCTTTACCGTGGCCGTTAGGGACCCGGCCGCCATTTTACAGCTTTAATTTGAGGTGGCATTTAGTAAAGCAAGCCGTGCGTGTGCTATGTAGGTCGAACGAGAAAGGAAGTAGGTACCCCACAGGCGTCCCGAAAAGGGGGCCGGGCGAGAGGCACCTCTCCCCCCAGGTTTGCGACCCGGGGTCTCACTGCCTCGCTGTGTTAGGGAACCCTAAGGAGGGGTTCTGAGAGCCCCATGGCCTGGGACACACTGTGATTGCAGGTCAATGCATGAGGATAAAGGTACCGGGGCAGATTGGGCCCCAGGTTTGAAAAGGGAGGAGGTTCAGGAACGTTCCGATTTCCACCCCAGCTGGCGGTGTCGGGGAATACCCTCCCCTCCATCCGGGCCAGCGTGCTGAGCGAGCGAGCGAGCAGAAGAAGCGGTCTCGTCAAATCTTGACGTGTTTCTCATCTCCGAGCAGATAAGTCGCGCTCTGAAGTTCGATTCTCTCGGCTTCCTCAGACACGTCAAAGTCGGAGCGGGAGGAAGAGTGACTGAAGTGTGGGAAAAAGTAGCAGCGAATCCCGAGAGACACGGAGGGGAGCTGCGTCTGTTCGGAACTCGGGGCCGATGAAGTCTGCACCTTGAAACGAGGAGGGCTCCCCAGGCGCGAAAAAAGCTGCGTCACTCAGGGGTGAATCTCACCCGCTCCTCCCGGGAGAGTGCCGGAGAAGTGGAGGGGTTTCTCTTCCTCTGTGGTTCCACTCGTGCCGGAGTGCATTACACAGATGAGTGAACGGTAAATGTCATCTGTGTAGATAATGTTAGCCAGCGCCTTCCTCTCCCGGCGGGAGATCTTTCTATCAACGCCGCTCATCTCTCCGCGAGGCTCGCGTATCCCCTTTCTAAACCCGCCACTGCGCACGCTGCACACGGCTCACCGCTGCTGACATCAAAGCCTCCTTCAACCGCGCGACGGATTCGCGGGATGTAATTTCAGAACAACAGAAGCAGCCGCAGTCGCTCTGGGGACATCGTCAAAGAAATGCGTCGAGCGTCTTTGAGGTCCGCGCGAAAGCCTCGTTTGCCGTTTGCACGATAGCGTTCGTGCGTACCTGCCTAATTTCATAGAGCCGTCGTCACACCGCGGTTTCCCCCCCCGCCAGCGCTGGGATATTAAAAATGCCGACAGGAGGTTTCTAAGTTCACTTAATCCTCAGGGACGGCAGCTCTAAGCAGTGTTCCTGGGACTCGAGTGAGCTCATTACCCTCCTTGACACGGCGGCTGCAGGTGTTATCCGGCCGCCAGAGCCCGCTTCTCAGGGTAAATCCTCCAAGCCGCCACTGACTGATCGGCCTCTAGCAGCAGGTTGACCTCCCAAGACCCCGGCTGATAATGGCGGTGTCTGAAACTCTTCCATCGCTCGCCGCTTTGAATCAATCCCAAAAGAAAGCCTCCCGCCCTGCAGAATTTGTAGCGCTGATAGCGGCTCGCGGCATGCACGGCGTTACCTCGCCGTCCCAGCGGGATATTAGCATGCATACCATCAAGCCTCTCCTGCTCTGCCTGCAGGGTCGGAAATTAACGGGGGCTAGGGGTAAAATGCCCGTAAAATGAATAATAATAATTCCCTCCAAAATTGGATGAGCCTCCCCATCCCCAACACCGCATTACACCCTTAAGACAATATAAAACTTTTTTGTTAAAATTCTGTATACCTGTACATCATATCGTATCATATCTTTGCATTAATAAATCAGCATTCAGGACAGTGCTTCAGATCACCCAATAAATCATTCAGAAAAAAGGTTTTAACTGTCGATGTGGAATGTAGCCTACTTACATTGCATTAACTTCCAGTATATCCACTACTTGCATCTTGATGATGCTGTTGTCGATATAAATGTGATTGTAATCCAAAAAAAGGCTTTGTTCATTTTAAAGCTACTCGGCTGTATTTGTTCCACATATTGAAGTTTTGAGTCAATCCGATGACTTCCCTTGAATACCTGACCAATCAGTTTTGGCAAAACCATTGATGGGTCGACGACCTTGTTATCCGAGCAGTGACTGGTTTTCTTACAAGTCAGTCAAGTAGTAGGAAAAATTAGACAGGCATAAAGATCTCTGCTTATCCTCATGCGCCTGTGCCCAGTTAACGTTACCCCCACGGCCTGAATTGCTTTTGGGACGTCAGCTATATTTCAACACTTTATACAAATTACCCATCCAACAAGCCCTTGCATAACAGCATATTTTTATACGTTTTGTAATGTATAGCTGCCAAACTTACCATTAATCGTAAAGTTAAACTTTTAAATTTTTGAACTTGACAGGTGATGAGGAATTTGAGCTGTGACTGTCTCTAAACTTACATTAAAATATTCAACTTGCACTGAGTAATGATCTGTCATGCAATATAAAGAAGGTTTTTCCCAACATTTGATAATATTTCCCAGGAAATGCCCGAAAATGCCAATGTCACAAGGGCAAAAACGCCCCTGTAAAAAAAGTTAATTCTCTCTCTCTCTCTCTCTCTCTCTCTCTCTCTCTCTCTCTCTCTCTCTCTCTCTCTCTCTTTCTCTCTCTTTCTCTCTTCCTCTTGACTAATTACCCTTTCTTTTGCTCCCCTGTGAGGAATGACTAGCTAGCTGAGGGCTAGCACGATAGCTGTAATAAAAACTGAGGAACCTCCTCTCCGGATCGTCTCTGATCAACTCCACACCCCCCCCCCCGGCCTCCGCCTCCACATTTCCACCCAGGCGCACACACACACACACGGAGGCTTCTCGCTCACATCCCCTTCCAGCTCAGATTCCGCCCACACCCCCTACCGTAAAAAATATACGCTTGCGGGAAAGTGGGGAGGGAAAGCCTGGGAAATTAGATTAAAGGGCCTTTTTTTTCTGGAGAATGGATGTGGCGCTGTATTATTTCCATCCTTTCTCACTCCCCAGAGTCTGCTCGGGGGCTCTTCCGGTACACCAGTTGAAACTGCCTCCAGGGAAGAGGTAGGATCCCCTGCTTTTGTGGCACAGATGTGCTTCTATAATGAAGTGGGTAAAAAGGCGGCCGCAACCCCCTTGAGGTGCGCAGAATTTTAATTAAAAGGGAATATGAAGAGGTTATTGATCTGCCTTGGGAAAGAGAGAGAGAGAGATCATCAGTCCCCACCCCGTAATTTGATTTTGAAAGTGTCATTCATAATTGATATATTAAAAGTGAAGGCAAAAAATAAAAAACGACCTTGAGGCATGAAAGTGGCACCGCAGGATTAGGAATGTGAAGTTGAAGCGACAGTTGGAGTTATCACAGAGACTGAGGGAGACGAGTGTTTCCGCTAGTTTTGAGCTAGGCCCTGCTCCCCACCCGCAAACGCAAGACAGATTTGGAAGGGTCACTTTGCCGTTGCTTCCTCAGTCCTCAGTCTAATTTCTCCTCCCCCCCATCAGAAAAGAATGGGTTTCCATAAAGGCCCTACCAAGTGCCATCCATCACAGCTACTGTTTCCTCGGGAGGGAAACAAATTGCGCTAAAAATAAGACCTGAGTGGCAGTGCAGCTTCCAAACCCGTGTCGGCTGCATTACCTGCGACTCAAAAAAACTGTGTTTGCATTACCTGCGACTCAAAAAAACTGTGTTTGCATTACCTGCGACTCAAAAAAACTGTGTTTGCATTACCTGTGACTCAAAAAAACTGCGTTTGCATTACCTGCGGCTCAAAAAAACTGTGTTTGCATTACCTGCGACTCAAAAAAACTGTGTTTGCATTACCTGCGACTCAAAAAAACTGTGTTTGCATTACCTGCGACTCAAAAAAAACTGTGTTTGCATTACCTGCGACTCAAAAAGACTGTGTTTGCATTACCTGTGACTCAAAAAACTGTGAGGGGGAAAAAAATGAGAATAAACTTCCAAACAAGCACAGAATTTCTCTTTACTGCTTAAAAATGTTTCCATTTCTCTCTCTCTCTCTCTATGACTTCTCTTTCACCTTCATTTTGCCATTTTATTGAGCGCTGGAACACAGAGGCCAGGTAGCCGTAGCCCTGCCCTGCCCAGAGAGATAGAGCAAAAAGCCATCTCGGCGTCTCTATATATTAGACCCTGCGGCCACGCTGACCTTCCTCACTTCTCTTTCTATTTTCTGCCTCCCCGCTAATGATTGAACCCGGTAGAGCTGGTGTTTGTGCACAGAAAGGAATTCCCGCCTGTCTTTCCAGCTGCATTTTCTCCTTTAACCTCTGTCTGTCTGCCTCAGCACTTCATCCTTCTTACAGTCGTCTGGCAGCCTTCTGCGGTTCCCAACGCCGCTCCGCCCGGGGTGCGTGCGCACTGCACTCACAGGCAAACTCACGCACGTATGTGCAAGCTTACGTGTGTAGGAGAGCACACGTATACACAAACACACACGTCCAAACTCACATACATAAAAGCGTGTACGTACACACGCGTAAACTCATGCTCAAAAGACACACACACACACACACACACCCTGAAACACTGTCAGCTCTTGTAATTTGTGCTCTTAGCTGTTGATTCTTTAAGGAATGGCCTGGTGTTGTTTTCCATTGCATTTCCCACCACGTTGAGGACTCTCGTGATTGAAATATCAGGCCTTTTTGAATTTAAATGCACCTCAGATTTTTTTTAGCTTTCTTTCATTTTTTTTGTTTCCAATTCATTTTTCCTCAGCAACCGTATTATTCACATCGACCGCACTGCCATCATGTCCTCGCATCAATTATTCTGCCATTTTGTGAGAATTAATCTTCATTATGCTTACTGATGAATTATGAATGGTGCCAGCAAATGGAGGCATGGCACCCTGAATGTAGATGGGAACTCCCGGGCTGTTCGCTTGAGCCAGTGCAAAAAGAGAGCGACCCAAGGTCATCCTAAAAGACGGCCACCTAGCTGCAAACAGTGGGACGTGTGTCACCTCTGCCCACATATAACATTAACACCAGTGTCCTGGGCTGCTCCAGAATGCCGCCACGTGGAGCCGGGTTTCCTTGAATGCTGCTCTTAGGGGGACAGATTAGACACTCTTCTCTTGCCCTTTCTTCCTATCCTCTGTCTCCTCCACGCATCCTTTTGAATAGCCACGAGAGGGGAGAGCTCTTTGAACATATTTTTTCACGTTCAAAGTTCTTCTGGACTCTTTCTTCCAGTGTAGTAACACTAAGAATGCCTCTTAATGACACCCCGAGAAGGACTTCCTCAGCGCTGTTAAAAATAAAAATGTAACGCGCTTGCCAAATACTCCCAACGGATGAGGTTTATTCATCTCTAGATTTTGGCGTGCCTCTTTCTATCGCCTTTCTCTGTCTCCCCTCCCTTCTTGTCTTTCAGTATATCATTCTGGCCGCCTGGGCCGATATTTAATAAATTAGAATTTTTTTACATTTCAAAAGAGCTCACACGGCATCTTTGTTATTGGCTGCAGTATATCATATTGCGGCAGGTGCAGTGCTCCAGCGTTAGCGCTCGGGTTATGGTGTCACAGGGTTCAGCTTTAAATGCTGGTCCTCCAGCTGAGCTGACGGCCTTTTAACGACCGTGTTGTTCGCCGCACCCGGTTGCTCTCGTAAAAGGGAAATTGACCCTCCATTCAATTTCATGGAAGCTGGCCAGGGTGGGGAGGAAATGGGAGGTTGACCTTAAAATTACCTTACTTATGAGGCCACTCCGATACACTTTTGATAATTGCCTTGTCCTGCAAGAAACAAATGGGGAAAAAAAGCTTGGGAAATACTTTGTTTTGCTTTGTTTATTAGTATTTCTTTGTGTTTGCACAGGGTTTCCCACTGAAGGAAAAAGTGTGGTTGCTTCCAATAGGCAGGGCCTCCACACAAGCTGAAAGAAGTCAATTATCTTTTGCATAATTTATCCATCCATCCATTATTCCTTATTCCTGGTCAGGGTCACAGGGGGGTGCTGGAGCCTATCCCAGCATGCATCGGGCGAGAGGCAGGAATACACCCTGGACAGGCCGCCAATCCATCACAGGGCACACACACCATTCACTCACACACTCATACCTATGGGCAATTTTGAGTCTCCAATTAGCCTAGCCTGGATGTCTTTGGACTGTGGGAGGAAACTGGAGTACCCGGAGGAAACCCACGCGGACACGGGGAGAACATGCAAACTCCGCACAGAAAGGCCCTCGGCCGGGATTCAAACTCGGTACCTTCTTGCTGTGAAGCGACAGTGCTAACCACTGCACCACCATGCCGCCCTTGCATAATTTAATGGTTTGAAATTGGTGTAGACTACTACATACATCTACTGCATCTAAAACAATATTTGAAGCTTTTTTTTTGGATTGGGGAACCATTAATGTAACAACATTTTGCATGTTGTTTTTGAACATATCAAAATGTTGTTGTGTCGGATCTAAGAGAAAGTGATCCTGTAGTAAACCATTATCCTGAAATTTCTTGATAAATGGAGTGCTATGTGAGTTACACGATAATTAATATTAGATAACAAAAGCCATAATCTCCCTGGCCTTCCAGAGGTGTCTATTAATAAAAAATTGTAAAACGTAATTTCCTCTGAGCAAAATAGAGCTTTATTTGCTTGAACGTTTTTTAATTAAGAGTCTTGAGTAGAATGCATGCTAATTAGCTTGAATTCAATTTATTAGCATAAATTCAATCTGATTTTCTTTTTTCTACAGCTTAGTTACTTTCAGAACAAGATTTTCGCTTCAGTAAATGCACCCTGATATAAGTTAATATGCATAATCAGAGTGCAGATTTGTCAACAAAGTGGAAGATTAGTGCTTATAAATGTACACTATTGCAATGCGCAAAGCTATGTTGTTGGAAACTGAGGTTATTTGGCTTTTACCCTTTTGAGTTTAAGAAATATCTCTTCCGTTTTCCAGCCTGTTAGGCCTGGTAAACGTATTAACTTGTAACTTAGAGTGGGAAAATGGCAGCCCTCCAAGAATCCGAAATCGAATTATACAGCTGTAGAAATCAAAATGGGCTGTTATTTGTGACCCTTAATTTTTTTATGAATGAAACATGCTGCATAATATGACCTTTGGCCCTCTTGCCCTTTCTTCCTATCCTCTGTCTCCTCCACGCATCCTTTTGAATAGCCACGAGAGAGGAGAGCTCTTTGAACATATTTTTTCACGTTCAAAGTTCTTCTGGACTCTTTCTTCCAGTGCAGTAACACTAAGAATGCCTCTTAATGACACCCCAAGAAGGACTTCCTCAGCGCTGTTAAAAATAAAAATGTATTTGTATTTGTGACCCTTAATTTTTTTATGAATGAAACATGCTGCATAATATGACCTTTGGCCTCTTTCATATAGTGTATACTGTATATTACTGGCAGAATTGTGTCTGTTTGTGTGTCTTGGCAAAGTGTGCATGGATTTGTGTAGTAGTCATTTCGTGCACTGGTAGGTGGCCATCAGAACTTTCCCTTGGAAAAACAGGCCCCTCATCACACGAGTGAAATTTGAACCGGGTATTTGCGCCATAATAACATTCTGCCTCCTTTTAATCATTGACTGGTAGACACATTCCTGTATCAGTCTGGACCTTCTGTCAACACGGCCATTACTGTCTCCCAGCCCACTAAGCACCTGGTAGGGTGTATTAGGGGATGCTGCCGCGGAGTTGCGTTTCCCACTCCCAGATGCTAGCCACACAGGTCCAACCACAACACTAATGAGTCCAGCCGAGGGGAAATCCCAAACGTCTCAGGAAAAGCAATATCATTCCGACTCTCGGACAAACCTCCAATGTACTGTAAGCTGATCCGTTAACATACTGTGCTCTGTGCTTTTAGCATACCACGTAGACATTTTTCTGGACAGATACCAGGAAATTTGATTGGGAAGACAAAGCTTACTTATAGCAATGCTCCATGTTTATTAATATGTCGGTGAAGATACGTTTCGCATATCTGTATGCAAATTGTGGGGAAATGTTTCACCTTGTACAGATTTCAAGGCATGATCTATCTAACTATTCAACTGTTTACATTAGTTTATATTGGTAGTAGATGAAAAAAGTGGATATTACGTTACAAAAAATACAAAATGTGTAGGCGCAATAAGCAAAGACTTAACGTACTATAGCTTTCCTTTCTTTTCCTCCTTTTAAAGTATTACTTTCTTTTTGATGCTTGTAGCCGAATTAACATGGTTGAAGTAGGTACTGAGTGATGGATGAATGGGTGTGCTGCTTTACAATTTATATAAAAATTAGCATTGTAGCCAATGACTGCACATGGCGTTTCTTTATTTCTTTGTTCGCATTTCTAAAAAGGTCTGGGAACAAGCGTGCCACGTGCAAATGTGTGCTAACCTTTCAGGAAATGGAAGTCAATTAATTATAAGACTTAACACTTTAAAAACAGACAAAGCAAGGGCAAGCACACTGTGAAGTACACTTTTCACACAATACTTGTTTTTATTCAGTTGTGGAAATGTGTTTCAGGGAAACCGCTTGCTAATAGGGATGTGCCTTGGTATACATATAATTTAATTGCAATATTTTCCTTATTTTTGGTCCTTTTGGCTGATGTTTTTGAGTTCTAATAATTTTTTTGGAACGTACATCGCATTTAAAAGTGCATCTTCAGGAATAGACTTTTCATCATTCAGTTTTTCCGCTATTGAAAGCAAACTTTATTTTCTTTAGGATTTGTTTGTTATTTGTTTTATTGCTTTTTTTCCAGGCTGGTTGGAAATCATTTATATAAATTATTCAGTTCTTATTCCATGGTTACAATTGCAGTTTTTTCATTTCTGTGCAAATTTAACAACGGGACCCCAATCAGATGTGAAATACATTTCTTTGATATCGCTAGTCCATATATAAAAAGTATGAGAGCTGTCGGAAAAGCTTTGTCTTTCATCAAAGGGTGTTTTTGGGGGAAGGGGATGTAGTACTCAAGAAGATTTTGGAATTTCTGCTGGTCTGTCGTAGTTTCAGCTTTTCGATTACTGGCAACAAAGCCAGTGTTTTTCAATTGAGAAAATATGAACCAAAGGCAAATAATTTAGTGAGACAGCTGATCAATGCTGCTTAATAAATGCTTGATATGTCCAACACTTCCCTGTAGCCTTTTAATTATGTATAAAATGACCCCTGCCCTAAAGGGCATTTTAAGGGGGGTAAAAGTATAGAGGGGGGCAGTACACATGCTGAATATGTTTGCCCTTTGGGTCTGGTGTGTTGATGAGGCTGTCTGATGTCACAGTTGAGCCTGGGTAATGAGCTGCGATAGACTGGCTGGGTTAGAGCGGGGCCCTTCCTGCCCTCTATGTGCCTGGAAGAGTTAGCCCAGCCAAACCTAATCTCTGTTTCTCCACTCCTGCCATAATCAATCTGCCGAGCACCCCGCGTTATCCGCGTTATCTGAAAGGCAAACGTCTGCAGCCCCCACCGCTTGTCCGCCCTCCCTGCTGTTAATTTATTTTTAATACTCCGTTAGCTCCGAGGGTCAAGCAGACTGTCAGAACAGCTGCAGCTGCTCCCTAACAAATAAGAAATAAACGCCAAAATATGTGACTGCTAATTGCCGGGAGTGAGAGTTTTTTCTTCACAGTCGATTTCTTCTTTGTTTTGGAGGTGGGAGATATTTTGCCATTTGAAGAGGCCAGGTTGGTTTTTTAACCAGGTGAAACCCCGCCCCGCCCCACCATTCGCTTTCCTCTCTTCCCTCAATGACAGCGGTGATCGAGCCATCTTTGGGGGCTGCCGGGCACAGATAAGAGCTGCCCGAGGTTACCGAGCCGCTGACATTTCCTTAATGCAGCTCCCCTGCTTCATAATTGGCTGCTGTTGATAAGATCCTGGCAGCCCAACTGTCAGGCCTTAGATAATGGCAGCTGCTGAAGCCCTTTCAGAGGCAGTAGATTCAGAGTGCTTTGCTCTGTTCAGGGCTCTCCACGCACGCGCCTCACTGACTGCTGCATTCTCAATCTCTACTGTGTGGGGCATAGCCTCACTGACCGCTGCATTATCAATCTCTACTTAACCTCTGCATTCTCAATCTCTACTGTGTGGAGCGTAGCCTCACTGACCGCTGCATTCTCAATCTCTACTGTGTGGGGCATAGCCTCACTGACCGCTGCATTATCAATCTCTACTTAACCACTGCATTCTCAATCTCTACTGTGTGGAGCGTAGCCTCACTGACCGCTGCATTCTCAATCTCTACTGTGTGGAGCGTAGCCTCACTGACCGCTGCATTATCAATCTCTACTTAACCACTGCATTCTCAATCTCTACTGTGTGGAGCGTAGCCTCACTGACCGCTGCATTATCAATCTCTACTTAACCACTGCATTCTCAATCTCTACTGTGTGGAGCGTAGCCTAGCTCACTGACCGCTGCATTCTCAGTCTCTACTTAACCACTGCATTCTCAATCTCTACTGTGTGGAGCGTAGCCTCACTGACCGCTGCATTATCAATCTCTACTGTATGGAGCATAGCCTCACTGACCGCTGCATTATCAATCTCTACTGTGTTCTGTGCTGTTTAGTTTAGCCTCACTGACAGCTGCATTCTCAATCTCTACTGTGTTCTGTCCCTGTGTATTTTAGGCTCCTGTGCCCTGGGGGGGGGGGGGGGGGGGGGGGTCAGATCATTCACATGCCCTACCGTGAGGCATTGTGTGTACTGTTCATTTGTCATCAGTCAGTGAGACCCGGGCTATTGTTATTAGCTAATGGTGCACTGAACGGCCATTAGCTCCCCGACACTGCCCCTCCATCATGATGGGGTCCTCTGCCGTATTGCGCCGTGCGCACCTGACGCATATCGTTTCCACTGCACGTGTTTCTCGAGGTGTAACGAGCAACGACCGCCCAGCGTCGTTCGGCTGGCGGAATAACTGAACAGAGTTATGTTAGCCCACACCTGTACACGTTGTGCAAAGAGCAGAATACGGCTTAGATGTTCGGAAGAGAATAACGTTTCTAGTGCTTGTTTTTTTTTCCCCCCTCTCTTTGTCTGCTTACCCACCAGGGCACTATAGCAGTTGAGTGGAACTGGAGCAGGATCTATGTTCAGTTATGTCAGTGTGAGTTTAAACAGCACTCCCTGTGGGGCTCTTCTGTATTAGTTTGACCTTTATTCCGGATGTCGTGGAGCTGGCCAGATGTTCCCCTGGCATCCTTCATGTATCACTGAGCAGCAGGGTCGGAAAAAAGAGAACTGCCGGTTGGCTGCCCTGCAAAAAAACTAATCTTAACAAGCATTTTAATCTTATATTTAGGCTTTAAAATCTTATTTCTTATTTTTTAGACAAAGTATCTGCCAGTGGGAGAGTTTTACTTATTTCAAGATTGTGTGGTAAGATAATTTCACTTGTCAAGCAAAAAGTTACTTACAACAAGCTAATATTTTCCACTTTTGAGAAAAAAAATAAGATTTTTAAAACACTTGTTAAGACTGACATTTTTTGCAGCGTGGGTGTGGCAGCGAGAGACTCTGGCGGGAAATGAGTGTTCCATTTTATTTTTCATTTGTATGCGTGGAGGCTGATAGGAAGGCAGCTATTCCATAGCATTGTTTTGCAAATGTAGCATTCACCTTAAGTGTTTACCTTGTGTGACCAATCATTAAACCTTTTATGGAACATTTTGTCTACTGAAATATGCATATTAACCGTATGATGAAGAGGTTTAACAGGGAGAGGTAAGCTTCCTTTTCAGGGTAGTCTGTGATTGGGTACATGGGCACCCAGAGGGCTCTCAGTGGAGCAGGTGGCAAAGCTTGACTGCAAGAGTCCTTGCTCACATTCCTATCTGGTCACATTCCTGTCACACACACACACACACACACACACAAGCATGCGCCAACACACACACAGAACCGCACACACACAAGCATGTGCACACACACACACACACAAACAAACACACACACGCATGCACGTATGCACGCACACACACACGCACACACGCACACACACAACCACTCACACTCACACACACACACACACACACACACACACACACACAACCACTCACACTCACACACACACACACACACACACACACGCACACACACACACACACACACACACACACACACACACACACACACACACACATAGTTCAGTGAGTATTTGGCAGGGGAACATGCAGCCCCCTCATTGGTTATTCTGGGACAAAGGACAGCAAGCCCTGTGTTCTGTGCACCACATCTCCCCTCCCTATATCATGTGACTGCTATTGGGCTTCTGTTGCAATTCTTAAATTGATATGTGTGTTTTTATTCAACTTTAAATGGTGCCATCTGCTAGGGGGATATTTATTTAGTTTCACATTAATTTTATCTCTGTTTATGAATTAGGAGATGCTACAAGCTACATGTTACTTCTGCTGTCTGTCATATCACAGGATTTCTTTTAATCTTCAGTCCCTCACACTGTAATTTGTTTTACCAGAACAAAGTGCCAGGTTGCATCAGACAGTGTTCTGACACACAACATCAAAAGAAACAAAAAACAAAGACAAAATGAAAGAAGCACATCTCAGAAGTGCGTCTAAGTTATCCCCGGGTGGTGACAGCAAGCGATTTTTACGTCCCTCTTCTTGCCAAACATCAGTCACTCTTGTACTAAATGCTAAGTTAGAGCTCCCGTAGCAGTGCTGAACAGTTTACCGGGCCTGCCTGAGTCTGCAGTTTGACTGTCTCCAAGGCGGGAGTGCATTTCTCTGCATCATCTTTGAGCGATACGGAGCGTCTGCCCGTCCCCTCACCTCTTCCGCAAGTAGCTTCCTTTTGAGCTCGTCCCACTACGGTTTTGAGATTTCCCGCCTTAATCTCTGCCGTGTGTGGGCTGATCGAGCGTCTGCTTCCTCTTCATGACCGCCGCCTTTACCGCTCTTGGGATTGCAGAGTTTGGGGCTTTTGAAGGAAAAGATTGAAGCTCCTGTTTGTTCTTCCCCTTCTTCTTTCCGAGGGCTCAGATGCATCAGGGAGACGAAACTTCTGGTTTCGTGGTGTTTTTTGTCGCCTCTCAGTTTTCCGTTGGCTTTTCGGTTCCTGAGCCTACGGACCGTGTCTCTAAAGCACGGCGGCTTTGAAAATCACTTTTCCGACACAGTCTAAGCAAACTCTGCTAAAATACACAAACGGCACAAGAGCAAAGTCCTTTATTTGGCTAATCCCTGTTAACCTGCATAAAAGCACGTTAATATATGTATTTTTTTTTTTTCTTTCTGTGTGCATTTCATGTTTGATTCAGACTCATGGAAACCTCTAGTTGAAGGCTTGCTCTTTATATTTAATAAGCCTTATAGAAGGACTCCTCTCTGAGTGCATGGAAACAGCTACATTTTAATAATAAGAAAATCCGTCACAGTCCCTCCCTTACATTCTCCGGGATTTGCAACAGCGCCATACAGTAACGCTCAGGAATGTTTTCATATCTGCCCGAAATTGCCGCTGTAATCCTTCATGTGGAGAACAAGGAAATTAATCCCACTTCACAGACATGCTCGGCACCCTCGGAGCGCCGCGTTGCCATGGGGAACCGCGCGAGCGTCGTGGGGTGGGGGGCTTTGCCAGGATGAGGTTTGCCAGGATGAGGAAAACCCCTCCCATACGAGCGCGCACGGGCCCGCCACATGTGTCTGTGCACAGTGATCCGTGCAGTCTGTGTCTGGATTCAGCCCCGCTCCCCTCTATAACGGCCCCCTCTGTAGCGATAAAGAGGAAAATACCATTCATCTTATAATGTATGATGTCTGCCAGGGCCTCTAATTAGCTTTAAAAGCAAGAAGGGTTTTCATTTTTTAAGGTATGAACAGTGCTTGCCTGTACTGAATGCACATCTCTATTGACCTTGTGAGTGTCAGTTACTTGGCATATCGGTGTACGCTCGCTATGACCAGCTAATCCGAGCTCTCGTGGCCTTGCCTTCAAGCACTCGTGGACTATTTCCAGACCGAAGCATCAAGGAGATAAATGTGCACCTCAATCTCCACATAATCTATTTCCCCCCCCTTTTTACTTGGCAACTTAGCACCGGCAATTGTGTCTCTCTACCCAGCAGGCAAACACAGAGAGCCCGCTATCTGCCCATTAGCGCCGTCAGCACAGCTGTCCACCTGCCAACATTCTGCTAATTTCGGCGTGAGGCGGTCCGCTAGCGAACACTTGAGTAGAAGAAGTTCAAATGATTGTTGTTCAAAGAATGCAAAATAGTTGGTGATCGGTCCGGCCATTAATGGGCCGCTGTCCTGCCAGTTTTCAGAGACGTTGTTGGTGCACACGGCGGTCAGATGGCAGCTTGCTTCCTGGGCAGTTACCTAGGTGCCACCCACGACCAATCACCTCTGTGCTACCCACAACCAATCACAGCGGCCGGGCCACGTGGACTCCTCCGATGCACTCGCCTGTGAGCCAGTGACTATTTCACAAAGTAAAGGCCACACAGCACTATAGGGAATGACATGCCTCTCACTGACCACAGCAGCTATGCTTTGAGCACCAGGTGCATCGCTGGGAGTTCTGAGCGCAGGTGATGGATGAGTGACAGGTGACAGGTTTGCAGAGAGAGGCGGTAGTTGTCAATCTCTGAGCGCGAAGGAACATGTTGACTTTGCCACAGAAAACTAAGGCGATGCATACGGGAGACTTGACCGGTTGGTGGGTTCCCTCAAAGTATGTACATTTCCTTATACGCACTCATCCGTAGCACTGTGCAAGATAACATTTCACGGATCTTAAGGTCTAGCCTAGACCGGGGTCTTCAAACAGCAGCTCCGTGTCTTGGTTCTCAGACATTCGGTTTCAATAACTCCTCTCCCCTCAGTCAAGCACTAATTAAGTTCTGCTAATTAGACTGTGCTGATTAATGAAAGCCATAATGGGTGGGTGGACTGCAGATAGGCAGGAAGCTCGGGCGAGCTAGCAAACAACTCGAGCAGCTATCAGAAGGCTCTTAACTCATCCTAAACCCCTCATATTTGTACATTAATTAGCAGTCAAAAGTCATCCGTCACTGTTTGTTCCAGGGAATTGGCAGGGAATTATAAGAAACGAAGCTAGAATCCAGGGTTGCCTACATAATTATGAAGGTGGACTCTCCATGCGTGTGCGTACGGTATGTGCGTATGTACCCGCTGTCCCCTGTCAGGGGGAAACAGAGGGACGGGTATGCGTGTGTGAGGAGGTATCAGTCAGAGACTCTGCCGCTGTGAAGCTGTGTTTTTATTACAGCGGAAGGGAATGAATATTTCAGGAGCCTTAGCTGTGCCTCAATGCTTGTGTAGGGGCCTTTCCTGTGCAGAATTCCAGTGGGTTTGAGGGGGTTGGACGGTTTTTAGTGGGGCACGGGGAACGAGCTCTCTTGCACACGCTGGCCTTTCTCAGCTGAGGGGAGAGAAAAAGGCATGCTAGGGTCTCTTGGCTGTTCACATTAGTGGGGGACATGAAAAGGCTTTGAGGGACCTGCTGGGAAGTTCAGACTCGGTTCTGATGGAAAACCCTCTGCTGTCTCTGCTGGCCTGTTTGTAAGGCCTGTTTGATAAAGCTGTTGCAGTCATGGGGTGATGCCTACTCCACTGCACCAGGACGCCCTGCCTGCACCCCCTAACACAAGCAGATACTGGTGAACACCTGCCCAAAAGTGGCGGGACCCCCCCCCCCCTACCTTCACCATCCCGCAATCAGCACATACAAAGACTGATGAATACCAGCTGAAGTGTCGTCTGCACAGTGTCTTTTTCTGCCGTCCTCGGGCAGCGTAGGACACAGATGCAGAGAAGCCACGGGTCCGAGATTAGCCACGATCAGTAACAGTTCTAAGAGCGGCGCGTGTTTCCTCGCTAAGAGACCAGTGGGTCGTCAGCAGGGCATTTTGGGATCGTTCCAAGCACTGGGTCTGTTGTATGTGCAGTGCGCCCAGCAGCGACACGCTGACACGTCCCAGCGCCGCCCCGCCCAGCCCACCGCGTGGACCTCCCCGCCGTCTTCCTCTGGAGCTCCTCTGCCTCTCTCTCCAACACAGCGCGCCAATGAACTGTGCTGTTACAGAGCAGCGCTCGTACCCTGAGCTTGGATGAGACTCCAAGCATTGTCAGTTTTCTCACTGATCAAAGGATCAGAAGGGGGCGTTGAGGATCTAACTCTGGCGTAGATTCCCTTTCTTCCCAAGCCTCTGTCTCCGTTAATAGTGACTGCCAGGCATATATTATCCACAGAGTCTGCATTATGGCCTGTTCTTTTGGGGCTGATGAATTTATCTCCAACGTCATGTTTTCACATTCCATAATGCATAAACCATTTTAGTCAATGTAATCTAATTATAGCACACTGCATTCATGCAGTCACAGCTGCATTTGATTTGATTTGATTCGATGTTATTTCAAATTCCCACTGATAGCTTTTCTGCTTCAACTTGGAGCACGGAGGTCTTCATAAATTAGCTGACATGAAAGTACCCACTTCTTTTTTTTTTTGTGATGTCAGCCTGGTGTCCTGGAGTGTGTTTCCCCCGGAATCGCTGGCTTTGATCCGTGAAAGCTCGAGTAAAACTTCTCCAATTACTCTCCTTTACGGGACTTGGTCGTCCTTAATCACAAACATGCGCATCGCTTTACCTTTTTAAGCACCCTCTGAAAATGTCACCCAAAAAACATCCTGTCTCCAATCAGTGGTACGTGCAAAATGAGACATCTGTAAGTGCGATTGAGACCTCTTACGCTCTAAAAGCTTGCATTCTTCACAGGCGCTTGCTAAATAAGTTCAGGATAAAAAAAAAAATTTTAAAAGCAAAAAGTGCAGGGATCATGAATTGTATTGTCGGTTTTGATGTGTGATTCGTATTGAATTCATCAGGAGGAAGAGCGCGTAGGAGGAAGAGCACGTAGGAGGCGCGGCGGGGACGGCCGTGGCTCCTGTCGGCCCCTGTTTGTCCTCCCGTCTTTTCCCAGCGCGATGATGCTGATCATATCTGCAGCGAGGGACATCGAAGCTCGCGGTCCCCAAATGAAGCGCCGGCGAGCAAGGCCACGCAGACGAGACAAATGTGACATCGCTACTGATCTGGAACACAAACAAATTATTGTCTTAAGTCTGGGCGGCAGGGAGGCAAGGAAAAAAGTATTTGCATGTGCACAAAACCCCGTTTGCCGTTAGCCGTTAGCTGTCTGTTCGCCGCTGCTGCCTTGGTTCTCTTCTGTTGGGTTTCGATTGGGATGAGGGCCTTAAAGTGTGTGATGAGGATCATTTTATGAGGACCGCCCTGCTGTCCACCCATGGATGTGCAGGGCTTGTACCCCACCCAACAAGCTCCTGACAAAATGGGCTGAATTCCTTTTGGACTCATTCAGTTGAGGAAATGAATTAAAACTCAAATGATTAACTGATAATGTCTCAGAATATTATAGGCTTTTTTTTCCAATTCATGAATCAAATTTCAATTAATTTAATTTAATTTAAATGGAATAATAGACCCTATATCCCCCCCGGTCTGAAAGGAGATGTGTATTGGAAGAGTCATCCAGCTACAGTATGCTCTCCCGGCACTGCGACAGAGGCACCTGTGGGAATGGCGTACCGCTTCACGGCTTCTCGGATCACACAAACTGCCTTTTCTTGCGTGGAGGTAGCTGCCAGTTGCTCGTGGCGATAAATCTGATAACCCAGATTCCATGCGTGCAAACTCGCCAGGGATTGGGAGTGCACCAGCACCAGACTTATTTTTCTATATTACTGCCAGCCTGATTACCGCTCTAGGAAGAGGCACGGTAATGAAATCTAAATGTTGCTGGTGTCTTATTCGCCGTGGCCATTACAGTGGGTCTCTGACTGGATTTGGACTGTCTGTGCATTATAATTATTTTGATTTGTTCTGGCGAATGAAACCAAATGCCTTTCCGGGAAGTATACTCTGACTTGGCCAAGTAAATCAGTCATCTCTCTTTCTCTTCTTCTGTGGGGTATGCTTAGCAAAGGAATCATCACAGGCCATGGCATTACGGAGAAGCAACGCAAATGAAAGAAGCAAGAAACAACAGCGAAAATAGATAACCGAGAATCTTGTCACATTTTTGAAGATAACATATCAGAGGTTTTTTGCTGTTTTTTAAAGAAGAAAGTGATATTTCACTATAATACGTATGTGTAGTATACTCAACTGGATCAGCTTTGAATTGTTATGGGACCAGCTGGAGTCCTTGAATAACTTTTACCAGCCCTTATTTGCATGTTTGTACAGAGGCAGGCTTTGGCCTTTAAGAAAAACGAGGCTGGGTTAGCATCTGTATTGTAACACAATCAATAGGAAAGTGGAAGACTTTGAAAGAGCGGTTAATCATGTAATAATCATTCTGCCATTAGCAGCCACCAAATCTTGGGTAATCTATTGTTTTATTGACGCTGCTTGGATCTATTGATATGCCTGAGTAGTTGAATATCATTATTGACAGTGACCTTCAAGGGCCTGAGAATGAAGCCCAAGGTCTTTTTTTAATGAGAAAAGCTTTTTGCCCTTTCAAATTGTGTGTACATCTGCTTATTTTGTTGTTTTTATTGTTTTTGTTTTTGGAGGTCAAGCTGAGGTTGAAGGGTTCATATACGTATGCATGTTTACCTAGAGGACAGAGTTAGCTCCTACTGGTCAGTCTCCATCTGGGATATTTGCATTTTATTCCATCAAGGGAGTTTATTTTTCACGCACGTATATTCAGCTGCCTCAAATGACACATTATAATACATGATTACAATTGTAATAATGTGTTATTAAATGTATTTGCTGCCTGAACTTCCA
Source organism: Synaphobranchus kaupii (assembly GCA_029718625.1). Classification (NCBI taxonomy): domain Eukaryota; kingdom Metazoa; phylum Chordata; class Actinopteri; order Anguilliformes; family Synaphobranchidae; genus Synaphobranchus; species Synaphobranchus kaupii. The sequence goes on along the minus strand of CM056393.1, from coordinate 30,994,179 downwards.
TTCCAAGCTACTATGCTGTTAGACTCAATTGCAAAGTAGTTTTGATAGCACACACATCACCTTCTCTCTCTCTCCCCTCTCCCCTCTCCCTGTCCGTTGCTGTTATGTGCATACTCGTGATACCAGTCATGGCAGGTACAGAGTGACGCATGTGTATGCCAGACATCTTATTAGATGCCTTTTAATATCTGCGTATCTAAAGCAGGTTGTTTACTGAAGCACTCGTGACTTGTGAAGCCCTCCGCAAAATACATAGCCGATGGAAAACAGCAAAAAAAATAACTTTCTGTTGCTGGCTCAGATCTTTTCTTCTTACAGTTGTTATTTATTCATTTTCCACAAGGTTGTCGAAGGGAATGTTTCATGCCCGGGCGGGTTTCTATTAATCCAGAGGCTTTCCTAACCTGCATGTCCCCAAACTAACCCAGTCTACGGTCTGGACAGTCATCTTTGGACAATATCTGCTCTCCCTGGAGATGAGAAATGGATTTTCATTTACAGCGAGTTCAAATGCAGTATGCATCACGATTCCACAGCACGCGGCAATTACTCTCCCATGTTTGAATTATGGGGCACACACGACCATCAACATGCAGCTCATGGGGAAGGAACATAGAGTAATGTACCACTTTTCAAAGGGTGGTTTCCCATTCGAAATGTTGGGCCTCAGGCTCGTCTCCTGCTGGAAGTGTCTCTGGTCTCATCGGTAATGGAGTCATTGTGACTTTGCTGTTTAAGGGGGTAATGAACCTGTGTCAAAACATCACTCTCACTGTGCTGGGAGCATAACAGTGGTTGAATAATGCACTCATGGCCATTCTAAGATGGAAAGTCACTCTTTACACAGTACTGTACTGTAATCTGAGCACAACCATGAATTATGTTTGTGAACACACCTGAGAGTGAGTCTAATGGCCACTCACATTATTAATCTAATGCTGTGGTATTTGATGGCATGCAGTTCACTTGATGAATCTCCCCTACATTCCAATGCTGCTGACCCCAGCATCTGTTTCACTGTACACCACCAATCTATAACTCACTTGCAAATAAGTGATCCAGGTTGCTGACCTGTGAAGTTTCTCACTAGCCCACAATGGGGGAAAGAACCCAGATGCTTGTGCTTTTGTTCTACCTGGGAGACACATTGTGGCCGCCGGTTATATTCAGAACCAGCTTTCTGCACGAGAGACTTGTCACCGGAAAGGATCCTTTCATACGAGGGTGTGTTAGACACGGTGAAGATGCCCTCCGATGTTTATCGCGCCTGGGTGACCCGACTGCAGGCCATCATGCTGTCAGTTTCAGAGTTAGTTAGCCTCTGGTCTGCTTTAGTGTCCATTCCACGTGCATATTTTCCATATCGGGGAATAGCGGATCTGTAACATAGAGCCAGTCGTAGCTATCTAAAGAAATGAAGCCACAAAACACTTCTCCTTTCGTCGTTCTATTTCAAATGTCGGTCACGCCGTGCGAGAGTTTACTCTTTCATGTGGCGATCCCAAACGTAGGCCAGATTATGTGGGGTAAACGCTGTTGCTCTCCCGCTCTCAATCTCTGAGCTTCAGAAATTACTTTCATTACAGACTGCTGCACTGGGTCCTTATTAATTAAGCCAAATGTTTATCTAATTTAAGCTACAACTGCGTGTCAGGCGAAGTTTTGTTCGCCTCCATATGAACAGACGGGCTGGTCGATGACACATTGCTGATCCGTGTTTTAATCAAAGATTTGACATGGACCATTTGTCCTGTCTCGATTTAAATAAATATTTACGAATGATCAGTCACAGCTGCATAATTATGTGTAGCAGAACTTTGCTTATTTATCTAAGAGACTCAGATCGCTGCAAATATGGATTAATTGAAAGCGATGGCAAGATCCTCACTCCTGAAAGTAAAAAAAAGAAATGCACTCTAGTAAAGATTCTCAATCCCAGCTGGCCAACATGGTTCTGTATTCAGGCACAGTCTGTAAGATGTCAGCCAATAGACTTGTAAACGTGAATGGATACCAAAATATGCTAAGCAGTGAGATCTGAGAGCTGTTCCTTTTGTAAAAAGAGGTAGGAGGAAGGAAAAGGCCTTGGGAGCGCTGCTGCTGAGGACCATGAAGCATCTCCCACACTGGTGTTCGTCCTCATCTTTAAAGGTCTCATCTCTTTTGTTTCTGGTTACTGAAATCGACCTGTCGAATAAGAAGGCAAATTAAACATGCAGCAGGAAATATGCCAAAGAGGTGTGTGTGTGTGTGTGTGTGTGTGTGCATGTGTGTGTGCGTGCGTACGTGCATGCGTGTGTTTGTTTGTGTTTGTGTGCGTGTGTGTGTCTGTGTGTGTGTGTGTGTGTGTGTGCGTATGTGCGTTTGTATGTGTGTGTGTGTGTGCGTGCGTGTGTGCGTGTGCACGTGTCTCTGTGTGTGTGTGCGTGCGTGTGCACGTTTCTGTGTGTGTGTGTGTGTGTGTGCGTGTGTCTACATACATTAATGTTTATGTGTGATGAGCGCATATGTTACATTACATTGCATTCATGGTGTTGGCTCATTATGTCCAAGTGCTCTAAGCTGTACATGCAGAGAAAGGGATTGTGGGATATGGAATGATTGGGTTTTCTGCAATGGCTCTGCTGAATGTAGACTGAAGTTTCAGGATTGTCTCTTCCTGCTTAATTGCACTCACTGGGTCCTGTGAGTGAGAAACAAGGTCACCATAACTTCTTCTTGTCTTCTTGTTAACAACCACATTGACACCCAATACTTTTGCATCTTATTCCATCTGGGATATTTGCGTCTTATTCCATCAAGGGAGTTTATTTTTCAGGCACGCATATTCAGCTGCCTCAAATGACACATTATAATACATGATTAAAATTGTAATAATGTGTTATTAAATGTATTTGCTGCCTGAACTTCCATTCCAAGCTACTATGCTGCTAAACAAGTTTTGATAGCACACACATCACCTTCTCTAACCTTCTCTCTCTCTCTCTCTCTCTCTCTCTCTCTCTCTCTCTCTCTCTCTCTCACACACACACACCCTGTCTCTCACCCTCTCACGAGTTTCCCTCCTCTCTTATCATCCTATCTGACCTTTTAGGTGTCCCAGTAACTTTCTCGTAAGATGTGTAATTGGGCTGTTATTTGTTCAGACATTGTACACTGTAAAAGACATTTTCCTCAGCTTGTCTTTGCGTACCCAGAAGCCCCAGCTTGTTCAGCCTCAACAGCTTTCCCCTCCTATCAGGTCAGGAAAACTTTATAGCGCACTACCTGCTACCACACACATAGCTGTGTGTGGTGGAGGGAGGGAGAGGAAAGGAGAGCACATCGCCTCCATCGCTAATGATTTTGCTGTGGCACTTAGCATCGGGGAGGTGGGGTGATAAATAAAACACAATTGATTGATTCGATGACCCTGCAATGTTCTTCAAATTTCCCAGAAGAACGCCTGTGAGAAAAGAATGGCTCTGTGGAGAGCGCGGCGCCTGATCGTTAAAGTCATCCCGGCCCGGCCCTGCCCTGCCCAGGGAGGACGAGGCCGCCCCTGCCCCGCCCGACGCCTGAACCGTCCGCGCACCTTCGGCCCAGGAGCCCAGCTATTGACCAAAGCTCGGGGCCTGGGTGTGTTTATCCAGCACACACTTATGGAGCTTTAAAGGGCGCCAGGGGCTGCTCTGTGGAAGATTGTTCAGTGGTTTAATGGCACCTGCAGTTATTAAACGAGGAAAGTAAGGCACAGCTAACGTGTTTGGTTTGAGGCGCTGAGAATTTATAAATCGGCCTCTCGGAGGTCATTTACTCTACGGCTGCTTTGTATATCCAGCTTAATTAATGTTCTGACACGTATTGACTTTCTTTTCCCTGGAAATATAACATTAATTTTAACCTCCAGTGACACTGTCCTGTTTTTATCAGTCGCAATGTAAATCATTTATAATGGCTCAGGTTAAAAACCTCGCATGCTCTTTAATGTGCACGCATTTCTAATGGCGGTATGAATTTATGCCTTCTCGGTACACACATTTATGTCTTCTCAGCCACTCAATCCTTTTTTCTTTTTATTTTAAACGGGGCCTCTTTAGGCACCTTCTCGGACGCTGCCTCCATCAAAACTGATATCCCGCTTTCCCCTCCTCCGTTTATTTCGGCTCTGCTATCGTTCCGTCGAGTGCCGTGTTGATTTTTCGGCCGCTGTTTGCTATTCAAGCTAAAGCCCTTTCCACTCTGCCGCTTTGATTGAGTGGAAGGGCGCCGCAGGGAAACGGCGTGCCCTGAAGGTCAGCTGTAAAGCAGGGCGCATTGAAGATGCACGGCGTAAGCTTCCTCCTGGGCTCCCCATTATTGCAGGCCATTTGCCCAGCTTGTCTAACCTTCTTTCTCAAGTGTGCGCTCGCCCAGAGTGCGACCGCGAGAGGGGATGCAGATGCCCGGCCGACGTGTCTCAAAACCGCGGCTTTAGAAGCCAATAGCGAATGAGCCCACGGGAGCGAAGGGGGAAAAAAATTCTATTAAATTCTCTGGGCCCTCGTGTAAGAAAAGCTAAATTTGCAGTGGAGAGACGTGGTGCGGCCGACTCTAGAGCCTCAGCCTCCCCTCACCACCACCGCCACCCCCCACCTACCCCCCCCCCCACACAGGAGGAGGTTTGATCCCTGCTGAGGTCCCTCTCTGTCCGTTACCCCCCCCCCCCCGCTTTCTACCTGTCTGAATAAAAGAAAGCGATATGAAAGAAGAATGGGCCTGTCTACTCTCCTTTAAAAAAAATTTTTTTAAAACAAAGCGGTTTCCATAGCAGCACGCGCCGTCCATTTCCCTCCGCTGCGCTGTCCTTTTGAACCGTCGCAGGACAGGAGAGTTAAACGGCGGCGGCTTGCCTTTAACCGTTCGCAAACCGTAAGTCCGTCCTCCCACCCCGGTCGAGGTAGCGGTCGGCTAACAAAGCCGAGAGCCTTTTCGTCCGAGGATGTTCGCACTGCGGAATAACAGGACGACGGCAGGCTTGAGCTCAGCCAGTTCCTGATGATGCTCAAACGGAGCTATAATTAGCCCTGTAAGCACAGGTAGCGGCGTTAGCCCTTCATTAGCACTGCTGTGCGGCAGAGCTAGTACAATGCCAATGGGCTTTCAGCGATGTTTTTCTCATAGAGAAGGAGGGGCAGACTCCACAGGCCAATGGCGCTGGCGCTAGCAATGGCGCTGCACTCGGCTGGTGGAGACCTTTGTTGTGTGAAGTGTTTTCCTCCGTATCCGCGGCGTATCCACGCGCAGAAGCGCAAACACTTTGTTCTCCCGGTCGTGCGTGAGGGCGGAGCTTCAGTGAGCCGCGACTGTTGGTAAACATGGCGCTGTAACCTCTGAAGGGATAGAATCTATGGCAGTCGCCTGTGGGCCTGGTAGCTGCTGATGATGTTTTGTTGGACAAAGTCAATCTCCCTCAAGGGCCTATTTTGCCACTCTTCTCAGATGGGTGTCTTCAAGCTGTGGTTTGCATAGAAGCCAGGGTGAGCTTATTCCCTATGAGCTAGACAAATATTGTACTTATTATAATGTACTTTATACCGTCTCTTTTTTTCCTGTGTGATAGTTTTATTTTGCAATATTTTTTCTTGTCCATGAAAGATGCAGGGGAAAAACAAATATGTTTTAACTGTGATGAAGCCCTGTAACCTTGGAAACAGTCGACAGCTGAAGGGCATAATGGTGAGATAAACAAAGCATGTGTGCATTCGTGATAAAATGAGATTTGAGGTAAGAGACACGCTCTGGTGAAAAAAAGAGTAAAAAGAAAAAGGCCTTAATTGCAATGCCATTTTCATGATAATGCATGGACCTTCAGGAGAATGCTAACACGCGCACACCCACACACACACACACACACACACACACACGCGCACGCATACACACAGACACACACCAAAAAAGAAACACACAAACCCAAAAACATACACGCACACAAACACACACATGCATACATATACACACACCGACACGCACGCACACACGCGCACTTACACACGCACACACACACACACGCGTGCACGCGCTCACACACAAACACGCACACACATACTCACAAACACGCACATACGTGCACACACGCGCACACCCTCATGCATACATAGCAACAATTTATTTATAGATGAAAATACATGTCATGTATAAAATATATAACAATATATGAACACATTGATGTACTGTGCAGCCTTTTTGGAGCATGGATCATACACTGCCCTGGAGCTGTAGTGAGATAAAAAAAAACAGAAAGTTTGGCTTTTAACCAGGATGATGCAGGTTCATAATCATATCCCAGGTGGGCTTCTGCTGTTGCACCCTGAAGGACTTTACAAAACCCTTAATGCCTTCAGTATCGTGTCTGGCTGTGTAAAGGCACAGCGAGTGGAAATGTCAGCCGTGTACTTATCCAGGGCAGATGTGACTGCTAAGTAGATGAATAATGTACAGGATCTCACCTCCTGTTTATTGTAGATCCACCCTAACAAACACGTTGCTGCTTACAGGAATTGTGCCATCTATGTGTTCTGCATTTGCCCGGCCTGTAGATTGACTACCCATTTTATAGCCCAGCACATTTGAAGTGAATTTGCTCTAATCACCCCGAAGGAGGATTTTCAGAATTTTTTTCATGGTGGTATTTTTTAACAAGATTGTGAACCCAGCTCGACATGAACAGCTAATTCTCTTCAGACTGTCTGCCCTGGGTAGCCAGAAAGGGTCTCGCTGGTGATAATATTCGCCATTCATATCATGCACTTCCCACATTGACTCTCCATTTACTTCATCACTCAACTGCAAAAACTTCAAACACTGTTTGACCGCTTCTTTCTGGATATTATTCGCTGGCTTGAACCCAATAAATGATTCCGAATCTTTAATTTTCAAAGAAAATGGCCCAACTTGTCATGAAAAATGACATCTGACCCAACGCATCCCTTTACTTCTGGAGAAAGATATACAGAATCACTGCCCTAAATGTGTAAGCTCTTCCCTTATAATCTGTTGACCTTGTCACCTTGTCTCTTCACACAATGTTTCCTTATTCGGTATGGGCGTGTTACATATGAATGTGAGATATAACGATGAAATAAGTGTTTCAAAAGAATAAGAAACTAATAAATACAACGAAGTGGTGTCATTTCATAATTTGTTGACTCAAATGGCCTCTTTCCTAATTGCAAAAAAGAAATGTTTGCGTAATGCGTATGGTCCTTGGGTTTTCTTCTGTACAGGGGTATGCAGTGAATTAAAACATGAACTTGGGGTGAAGACCACGCAAAACCCTTTGTTGAATATACTGTGTGTTCTCATTGTGTGACTCCATATGGTTGCACTTTGCCTCTAAGAGCCCTGACTCTGTACCCCCCCCCCCCACCCACCACCAGCTGTCTCACCCGTAACTCCACAAACTTGTTCCGTGTGGGCGATTCTATAGATGGAAGCGAATGAAGCCATGCCCTGGGGGGGGGGGGGGGGGGGGGGGTTTGTGTTTATATGTGTTGAGTTCTATTCTTCAACCCCCCCCCCCCCCACCGGCCATTTTGGAGCAAAATGAGCATGATGAGCTCAGCCCTGAATGACAGGCGACTTTTTTTTCCTGTTTGCCGGTTATGAAAGCAAGGGGGTAGTGGCAGCTCAGGGCAGGGGTTGCCATTTAATTCATGGTGTGCGATTTAACTTTGTTTACCTTTCTCCCGGCCATTCCGGAGGGACCCTGGGTGTGTTTGCTTTGCTCTGTGAGAGACTGAGGCTGGCAGGAAACAGGTCAGCGATGCCTGGGGTTGCTTACGGATTGATCCGTGTGTTGTGTGTTTTCGTATTCGTGTGTATGCATGTGTGTGTGTGCGTGTGTTTGTATATATATATATGTGTGTGTGTGTGTGTGTGTGTGTGCATGTGCGTGCGTATGTGTTCGTATGCGTGTGTGTGTGTGTGTGTGTTCGTTTGTGTGCATGTGCGTATGTGTGTATGTGTGTGTCTCCGTGTGTGTGTGCATGAGCAGGCATTTCAGAAAGAAAGAGAGAGATGGGAGGTTTTCATGTTGGTTAAACCTATGATCATTGTGAATAATCCAGCAATTGCATTAAATATTTAACATATACTAGCTTTATGCATTGTTGTCTTAGCAGCGTAGCCTTTCAGTTTTACAGAATCTATCTGAGGCTTATTATTTTGCTCATAGAGAGTCAGTTAAAATGGAGGATTGGGAGTGATGACACATCAGCCAGTCTCCCACCTCATTCGCCATCGCTAAAACCACGCCGAGAAGCTGAGTAACACCTACTATACCAAGGGACTCACTCTGAGGGGGAAATCTGTGGGGAGAAGTGCACGTGTGCGTGTGATGGGAAGCTCTCCTGGAAGGCATTATATATAACTGCTTGGATTTGTATTTTCTTAATTTTTTTCTTTATATATATATCATTATTATTTTTTTAATTTTTTATTTTTATTTTATGTATTTTTGGCTTTTATAGCAGCAGTAGCAGCAGAAGCCTTGAAATGCGACGTTTTCTCACTGTCACCGCTCAGGGTGACCTGAGTGAATACGCTTTCTCTTCTGTTTTCTTCTGATGTGGAAGGAGCTCCACCGCGCCGAGGCTGGAAAGCTCTTTCATGTAGAAAGCACAGGAGGGAGTTTGTGAAGGAGACTGAAGGAGGTTCGAGCCTGAGTCTAACGTGCCCCGCGCCTTCTCCCTTTGTCTCTCCACAGAGGGCATCCGGAACATTGCCATGGAGTCCAGCCCAATGGGGATGCCCATGTCTGACCCAAACGCCTGGGCCACCGCCATGAACAACCTGGGGATGGCGCCGATGGGCTTGGCCGGCCAGCCGCTCTTGCCAGGTACATTTTGGGCTAACCCGCCTCGGCCAGACCACCCAATCATCCCTTCCCCAAAGGGCCTCTCAGTCACAGTCTCTTTTCTGAAGTGAAAACCGAACTTAAAACGCTGAAACGTCTTGGCTGAACAAACCCACAGTCCGAGCCTTTATTCTGTGTATTCCTTTACACCGTGACTTATGCAACATTTAATGCCGTATACCCTCATGTCCATTAGCTATTAAAAGCACTATATCCTCTCTCCTGCACCTACTACAGTATTTAATATTATGTTGTATGCTCAGTTTCTATAATAACTGTTACTAACAGTTGTGACACTTTGCTCTGTGTTCGTCTGTGCTTTTGCCTATCATTTTTGCATGCATTTTTGTAAGCCGCTGTGGCTAGGTTTCTGCTAAATGCATGAATGTGATGTAAACGTCACGGAACGCGAGCCCCGCCCCCTCCCCGCTGCCATGTTCAGCGATGCGCTCGTGTCACATCGCATATCGCAGGATATCGTATCTTGCCTCCAAGACGTTTGCAGACCTATGTTCCCTTTCCGCGAGCTGAGCTGAGATGGAGAACATGGTGGGGGAGCCGGGGGTTGAGCCAGATTCACGGGAGCGGGAAGCTTTGTGTCCGTGTGCGAGGGCAAGGAACAGGAGAGCAGAAGGACGAGAGACGCCCATTAGGACCGAAACCTTCTTCACCGGCACAAAGTCATGGCTCTATTATCAGCCCAAGAACTTTGAAATGCACACGTGGTGCGGCCTCAAGATGGCCAATTAGCTCCCGCGCTCTTGGCTGGCCGGCATGGGAGCGGCGCTCTTTAAATAAGTCATCAGTGAATGAAATGAGTGGCATAGAGGGCCTTTTCTCTCTCCACGCAGACCCGCTGACCTCAGCAGATGTCAGTCACCGGAGGGAACTGCGGGGCCACGGGCATGGCAAAGGGAGAAGGCAATGAGCCAGTTAACTGGGGGGGTTGCCAGTTCAGTCCACCCGGGCGTGGAACACAGGAGCTAAGGTTGGCAGGGGAGAGTGAACACGGAACCACAGAGACGTGACACTGGGATGCCCTTGGAAGCCAGCAGCAGTGCGTGATGGGTAGTGAGGGCTGGAGGGTTGGGGGCAGGAGCGCTCGTCAGATTGATGGCACAAGGCTGTCGGTTAATGGTCCGGAACCGCGGGGTGAAATAAAAGAAATACAATAAGGCACGCTCACGGCATGCTGCGCTTTTTATTTTTATTATTTTTTCAATATCGTTATGCCTTCAGAAGCATTCGTCATTTTAACGGCGGGTTTACACTCGCCATTCCGCCACTCCGGCCACAATGATTAATGCGTCTGCGCGTCTTCTCCCCTCCTTATTAGAATGGCTTTCTGATGCCTTTTATAAATCACCTCCATCGCGTCGTGGAAATCCACGTTCTTATCAACTGCGCAGCTGAAATGTATGCAACCCCGCACGCTGCACCGGATGCATATTTCAAATCAAGTGGTTACGGATTGGAGGTAGGCGAGGGCAGAAGTATACTGTCCCCAACCACTGTACGTCTCCCCCACCGATTTACTGAGCTACTCTCACACTTCCCCTTGGTTGCCTGTCACTCAAGAGCTATATACTTTTCTGCACAGGTTATATATTTTCTCATCCGAGTTGTATTTTAAGGGGTTCACTTTGTCGAATGAGCGGGGGGGGAAGCAAGGCGCCTTGAGGACAGCCGTGGGACAGGCGGGGGCCGAGCCTGCACCCCACGCTTCTGAAGATCCCCAAATTACAGGGGCATCGCTCCCCTGAGCACCTTCATCGTGACTTTTGTCACTTTTGTGAAACTTTTCCTCCATGCCGCACTATCATTGAGACAAAACCCAGGGGGGGCGGGGGTGACTCATCCTTCATGAGCTTTACGAGTTATCATGAGTCATCTGTGCCGCCTCAAAGTAAGCCCAGGGGGTTTCTGGGATGTGGGTCGCCTGAGCGGGCATCCCGGACTCCTTTCTCCTTCATCTCCTGATGCTGCTGAAGCTAAAGCGATGTACTGAGAAAGAAGAAAGAGGAACCCATTCATGGCCTACTGGAAGTTGTAAATGCTAATATTGGCCTACTGGAAGATCTCAATACTAATATGGCCTACTGGAAGCTGTCGATGCTAATATTGGCCTACTGGAAGCTCTCAATGCTAATATGGCCTACTGGAAGCTCTCAATGCTAATATGGCCTACTGTCAATGCTAATAGGCTATGGTCTACTGGAAGCTCTCAATGCTAATATGGCCTACTGGAAGCTCTCAATGCTAATATGGCCTACTGGAAGCTCTCAATGCTAATATAGCCTACTGGAAACGCTGAATACTAATATGGCCTAATGGAAGCTCTCAATGCTAATATAGCCTACTGGAAACGCTCAATGCTAATATGGCCTCCTGGAAGCTCTCAATGCTAATACGTGGCCCATTCGTGCCCACCGCCTGCTGGGCGCTGCGTTGCGGAGCATCGGTTAAAGAAGGTTAAATAGAGTTTAACTAGGCTTAACTAGGCCTTCAAAGCCAAGGTTTTCAGGATCAGATCTCAAGTGGGAGTCTGCCGTCACGTTCCGAGGTCATTACCCTCATTAGCCCCACTAAGCAATTTGGCTGCTTAAATAGATAACACGTAAAACTTTAAGCCATGTAAGTCACTGTGAATGAGGGAATTCACAGAGCTTGCATTTGCACAAAAAATAAACACTAATGAAAAAAACTGAGCGAGATAATTTGACGTAGCTTTGTCCACATTTCGGTCGTTTCGAATTCATGCTAGAATGGAGCTAGTTTTTGAAGTAGTCACCCTGGCCTTTGGCCGGTTGTACATAGCCATGCGTCTGTACGAGGAGGTGGGCAGTGAGTGAGACCCTATCCAGCTGGCAGCATCTTCCCTCATTAATCACACCGGGGAGCAGCTGTTCCCTCCTGTTCGTTATGCATTAAAACCCAAACTTTCAGGCAACTTAATTACCAGCGTCCCAGGGCTGTGTCAGCACTCTGTACCTCCTCTCACACTGGAATTATGACAAATACTTCTCATCTCCATCACACCTTCTCTCACTTCTCCATTACTCACTTATATACACACACACACCCACACACAAACACGCCTGCACACACACATACACGCACATGCATAAACACACACAGACACGCACATAAACACACACATACTAACACATAAGCACAAACACAAACACACACACGCACACAATAACACATGTGCACACACAATAACGCGCACACATACACATGCTAACACACACAATAACATACACAGACATTCGCACACACATACACTAATACACACACACACGCATAAACAAACACACATGCACACACACACACACAAACACACACACACATAAACACACACAAACACGCACACGCACACACGTACACACTAAAACACACGTGCACACACACAATAACGCGCACACAGCTTCTAGTTTAATACTTGTAAGGTTACTTATTGGCTTACTGTTGTGCATGCCAATGATTGATATCGTGTGGTCCCCCACCCCCCCCAAAAACAAATTTAAAATAAAATAAAATAAAAAATACAGTATATATATATATATATAATCATACTGACTGCGCCCGGTGTTTGAATTCGTATTTACCTTTTAGGGTTGTTTTTAACGCACTTGTTTCAGGTTGGAAAATGCACTAATGTACGTCGCTCTGGATAAGAGCGTCTGCCAAATGTCTAAAATGTAAATGTAAATGTACACATACACATGCTAACGCACACACACAATAACATACACAGACATTCGCACACACATACACTAATACACACACACACGCACACACACACATGCATAAACGGACACACATGCACACACACACACAAAAACGCACAAACACGTGCATGCATATACACATGCAACTGCACACACACAATGCACATGCAAACACATTTTCACATCACATTTGTTCATTTGAGTGGGGGAACTGTGATATATTCACTTTGTGCATGTACACACACTTTTCTGATGTTCTGTTTGAATGATCTTAATGTCTATGCAGGATTTGTGGCTCTGCAGGTAAGAATGAGCTCCTATTTCACATAAACAAATATGAGTCCTGACTTGAAACCACTTATTTTTAATCACAGAATCAAATCAACGCCCCCTCCTTTCTTTCTTCGAAATTGATTCATGCAACAGGGCTCAATTAAGTGTAACCAACCATTTATTTTCTTGACCAAGTCAAACAGAGCACTGCAAGAAAACATTTGAATAAGCAAATTTATCAGGAAATTAAATAATAACACAATGCATATATTACCAGGGGATAAGCCATGCCATGTTTATCCGTGTCATACATATACACAGCTTTAAATATGTTTTGTCTTCAATATTTATCTTACAACCCCAATTCCAAAAATGTTGGGACAGTATGTAAAATGCACATAAAAGCAGAAAGCAGTGATTTGTAAATGATCTTTTACATACTGTATATTTAATTGAAAACTATAAATATATTGAATGTTTTACCTTATCAACTTTATTGATTTTTTAAAATATACGCTATTTCCAAATTTGATGCCTGCAACACATTCCAAAATAGTTTGGACAGGGCCAAAAAAAAGACTGGGAAGTTAAATACCTGTTTGGAATGTTCCACAGGTAAACAGGTGATGCTTTCATGACTGGGTATAAAAGGATATCAAAAGACTCTTGATATTTTATTTTCAGCGATGCTATAACCTCTCTGCATTTGAATGGATCTCTATGGGAATTGGGGGGTGGGACTAGATTAAGCTGTAAATTACACGGGAATAGTATGGAATCCATGGTTGGCAGAGTGGCTGTAAGTCATCAAGGGTCTGAGGTACTAAACGAGCCTCAAACCATCACTTTGCTGCCGGATATGCAGTAGATATGGATGGATCACTTGGAGGGTTGTTTCTCCTGGCTTATTTTTCCATAGAGTTCAATCGGAAAAGAGTCAGGAGAAACAACCCTTTAAGTCAGGGGTGTCAAACTGCGGTCCTGGAGGGCCGCAGTGTCTGCTGGTTTTTGGTGCGTTTCAGCACAAGTGATTAATTTAAGTCAATGATTGGCTAAGAAGTCCACACACCTTGTTCTCAATGCTTTACCTGGGTACTGATTGAAAGGAAACCACAAATACCTGTAGACACTGCGGCCCTCCAGGACTGGAGTTTGACACCCCTGCTTTAAGTGATCCATCCATATCTACTGCATATCTGGCAGCAGAGTGATGGTTTGAGGCTCATTTGATACATTTCATTTTAGCCAGCCATGGGTACTATTCCTGTGTAATTTCTAGCTTAATCTAGTCCCACCTCCCAATTCCCATAGAGACTTAACTTGGTTCCTGGTTGAATCTATTCAGAAATGATAGTACCAGTGCCTGATTTTAATGTGATTTTGGGTTTTCTGACAAATGGCCCTACCCCTCAAGATGACCTACCTGCTCAAACACTGTAATGAATTTTCACCTTGGCGTCAGTAACGGTTACTCTCGCCCATAAGTCTGTGCTACTTTACCTAAAGAAATCCACTGCACTGGCAAATTAGTTAGCTAAAGTCAAGCATATTTGGGTTACATTGCATAGCTCTTTAATTGCACAGTAGTCCAGAAAATAATAGACAAAATTGATTTTCTGATGCGCTGTTGTCTGCGGGTAAGTTGAACATTATTTTCTCTTCCATGACAGACTACTTTGTATTTTTAGTTCACTTACTAATAACAATGTCAGTATGACCTGTCACAATATCCTAACTTGTACATTTCAACCACGGTTGCACAATCTTTGGGGTAGCGCTGTTTGTCAGGCCAGTCTGTTTTTAGCAGTGAGTAGGTCGTCCTAAACGGGTAGGTCATTTTGTCGGAACGCCTCGTGTAGTTCACTTTCTTTACGACCTGTAAATATCTCCCAACACGACCGACAGGTGAGATGGCCTAGCAAGTTACACAACGCCCCATTTCAAATGCCAGGCAGTTGGAGCCTTGTAAACTTAAGCGCATGCTGTCCTGGCATCAGCACTGCAACGACAGTAAATACCCCATTAATTATCCTGCGGGTCCGGGACCACGTGAATTCAGTATGTTTATTTAGGTTAGCATAGTCAGAATAACAGAGGCTCATGTGATCTCTAGAGATATGAGGCTTGGATACCCATGAACATCGGGTCCGGTTTTTAGCCCATCCGACCCGCACCCTGGCCTGGGCCTTATAAACGTGAGTGTTGAGTCTTTGAGGTAATCTCCCGGACTTCAGATTGGCCCCTTGCATGGGAGCAGATGCCCTTTATTGTCTTTTTTTTGTCACTTCTGTATCCTCTGGAGTTGAACCCCCTCCCCACCCTGCTTCATTTCTCCCTGTACCTCACTTTCCATTTCCCACACTGCACTGCAGTGACGGCCTCATGCGTCAGTCCTCTGCCAAAGAAAGCCCCTTAAAAAGACTCGGATAATAGCGTTAGTTCCTGCCCTCCTACCCTGCCCATTGCGCCAGAGCAGTCACCAACTTCTGCACTTTAACAAAGAGGAACTTGGCTCTGGATGACCAGATTGGCTCTTGAAATTCTGGCCAGCTGTATAAATAGGCATTTTTCTGAGGAGCACACCAAAAGTGTTTCTGTTCTGGCTCGGAAAAGAGGGAGGCACACAAAGGCAGACTGCGTCCCAGGTGATTACAGCGAGCTCTCAATCGCTGGTGTCTTTCCCCACACACAATTGCGGTTATGTAGATCATGATGTGTCAGACTTTGTGAGCTGGGACTAACGGCCGGCCTAGCCTGTCCCTCTGTCCTCACTTTACCCATCTCAAAGGCAGCAGGAGTAGTCAGGATTGGAGTTTTGTCTGAAAGGACAAATAAATGTGACAAGTGTACAGTTGTATTCGGAAGCCAGAGGACAGATAAAACTTATTACGATGCAGTAGCATTTGCCTTGAATTTTGTAAATGTGAAGTAACTGAACACCCATTACTGTCCCTAATTATAATAATCTGGAAACTTCTTGGGACTTCCTTTTTTTCTTTTCACTCCGCAACTTATTACTGGAGAGCCTTTCTCAGAAATTGCATGCAGTCTTTTGTTCCAGCATACAAATTACACAGAAATCTTGACTTTCTCATTTCCTAATCCTGCTGTCATACATTTCAAAAAGTGTTTGCGCAGATCTTAAAAAGGAGAGCCAATAGACCCCATTTCTGGAGCTGTCTGATCCAGGGGTTTAACTGCTCCTTTGATAAATACGCCCCAAGGCTTTCCACATTTCACACGTTATCCAATTACAGCCGACATACAATGGCCTCATGGGAAATGTAGTTGGCAGGGCTCTTTGTTGCTATGATGGCACCTGCTCCCAAGTGAGGGGGCTATTCCCTTCCACTTTGACATGCCATGCCTGAGCCTGGTCGAGGAGGCAGGGATTTGTCAGCTCCCTGGACTGCATATCGAGCGGCGATATTTTACACCGTGGGATGTTTTATGTCGATATTACTGAATATTCTTTTACGTGGATATTCCACGGCGTAGCCCGTGGCAGGCTGGTTCTGCTTGACATTTGCAGCCAGGACAGAGGTGGCCTAATCCTGCAGTTAATGAACATGGATGGCTTACTTCATAGCGGTGAGGTCATTGATCTGCTGTTTAGATTTTTCGTTAGTGCCTTGATTGCACCCAAGAGCTTGAGACTGGGCTGGCTGTGAGGTACAGGGGGTACAGTGGCGTGTGACAGCCTGATTCGCCCCACAAACCGTCTCACCCCCTTATGAATTCACAAGTATTAAAAAAGAAATTATGAATAAGGTCCATAGTCTGTTGAGAATCACAATCACATACTTTTCTTCTTTTTTTTTTTGGATTTATTTATTTATTAAGGGTAGGTTGACTGAGCATGCATGTTCTTTTACAGCAATGCCCTGTTAACGCCCCCCAATTAGCCTAACATGCATGTCTTTGGACTGTGGGAGGAAACCCAGGAGTACCCAGAGGAATCCCACGCGGACACGGGGAGAACATGCAAACTCCACACAGAAAGGCGAACCCGGGAGGCGACGGCGCTAACCACTGCACCACCGTGCCGCCCACACTGTTTGTTTTTCCATAAACCCGGGCTCATGAAGACAAATATCCTCAAAAATTGCTCACTGAACCTCATCTTCTCCAAAATTGCTTGCTGAAGCTCATCTCCGTCCCGACTTAGCGCCCCTAAAAGAGAGGCATCTCTACCGCACCTGAGGAAGGAGCGGGTATGAATATACGATAGCGGCTGCAGGCGGGACCCTGCGTGTTCTCTCCCCCCGTGCCGCTTCTTAAATGGGCTTTTAAGTAGTTATTGGACTCTGGGTTTCAGCTGCCAGCATTCTTGGCAGTGCCTGAGTAGGATTGAGATTTGAAAGGGAGATTATTTTTATTTTTTTTGTGAGAGTCTCGGCACGTTTCAAAATGGTCGACTGCTCATGAGGGAATGCCCGGCATACCTCTGCAAAGCTCTGTGTCTTCTTCACCTCCCACCCCCATAAATCTCCAGTTCTTTACTGGTTAAATTTACCCTGGAAACTATACAACGGGGCCGTGCTACACCGTATACCCTCCCCAATGCAACTCAGCAACCGCTGCCTGCTGTCTACAGCTAAATCAAGTCGGTATTTTTATAATTTTTTTTCTCACTAATTTTTTTGATTGATGGCTGGATCACAACTTCATTTAGTTCATCACACAGGAAACTGATTCTTCGACAGACAAGTAAAGAGCAAGCCAAGTAAAGGAGAAGCGGGCGGGGTGGGATTGAGAAAGAAGATTTCTCACAGTAGAGACCACGGAAGGGAGCACAAGTTCAGCTGTTCCTCTGTTGTCACGGTGATAAGGAGTTTTTTTTTTTTTTTCCACCATCCCCTTTTGCTGAGGAAGGCATATTTATACAAGCAGAGACAGCAAAACATGTCTTTTACAGACACCACGTGTTTCTCTGCACCCACAAAATTCTTCAAAAACAGCTGAAGTCTTAATAATTCACATTATCTTCAGGATTTTCCTCATTTTTCCGCCCTTCGGCTGCGAGGGTGATGGAAACACAGGGAAACACACTGCGTCTCAATATAACCCAGTCCCAATAAGTCTTCTGTTCAAACGGCAAGGCCGGAGAAAGATTTTCCTCCGCGTTGAAAGGAAAATGCTTCTCGGATCTCGCTTGGTCTTCCTCGTGCGTTGGCGTGAATACATATCGAGCGGACGGTTCGTATTTAACGGCCGTCCTTGCTGTATTTGGAATGAAACCGCGGCATGTTGCAAACACATTAGGGGAGGAAATTTCTCTTTCCGCCGGACTGTTCCCGGCGGCCCAGTTTAATCGGGAGTCCGGAGCGCTGCCAGCCAAGAGCCGCTTCCATAATTCATCAGCGGCGTGCCCATTACGGGGGTGCCAGGGACCTGGCAGCACCAGCGATGGCCCACACCTGCCGACACGGATCAGATGAAAGCCCTTCACTCGCCCCCCCCGCCCCCCCCCACCCCAGCCCCCCTCCCTCCCTCCCTCCCTCCCTCGGGGCTCTCATGCTCCACTTTGTAGTTTGACCGTAGGATCATGCAGCGGCCTTTCAACTTGCTGACCGACAGCCCGGCGGCATTCATCGCACGCGTTGTGTGTCCAGCTTTGAGGGGGACGTAGCGCCGCGGTGGGCTGGAGGTGAGAGCTGGAGCGGACACGCGTCGACGGGATGGGGAGCCGCTTCAAAAACTGAGCAAGCTTGTGATGTCACTTCCTGCTTAGCTAGCTTAGTTGTCACTTCCTGCTAAGCGTGACTAAGGGGACAGTGCGGAGGATGAATCAGGTATGAGACATGTACAAAGGCACACACACACACATTCACACACACACACACACACACACACACACACACACATGCATACACTCTCAGTCACACACACCATGGCACACATACACACACACATTCACACCAGGGTTGTGCACCATTCAGAATTTAATTGAGAATGCCTCTTAAATTCCTATTCAATTCTTGAATTTGAATTTAATTTGAATTGAGGTAGCAAACAGGATGCAGAATTGCAATTCAAATTTGAATTAAAGGAAATTCATATACTACATACTTTAGGTGTAGCTTTTAACAGTAAGGCTTTATATTTCAATATGATTTTGTACATTAAACATGTTATCATACAAACAACATATGGTATGCTTCTAAACGTTAGATTTTATTAACAATGAATGTTTTTCTCCCAACAATGAATATTTTAAGTACCATCTATAGAATAAATTTAATTTAACTTTCATTTTGTGGAACATGGTGGAAGAACACTTCATTTCCCTGAATGCTTTACTTCAAAATGGAGCCAAACAAGATCTTTGAGGATCTTTTGACAATTAAATAACAATGTTGAACAATGAGTTGTGGATTGGAATAAATGATAATTGCATTTACTTTTTGTCGTTTGTTTGAGGTTGAAATGAAAAACAATATTACTCATTATGCTACATATAAGGGAACAAATGGGAATAATTTTCTGAAATAAATGTTTATAGCAGCAAAATATATGTTAGATTTTATAAAATGCTTCTGCTGTGTGACTGAGCCAAATTATTTTTAATCGCAATTAATTAGAATTAAATTCTACTTCCTGTCATTCCAATTCAACATCCTGTGGGGCGTAGCCCATTCAATTCAAATTCCAACTCATGAATTGAATGCGGGCCAATTCTTAAATTCTGAATTTTGCACAACCCTGATTCACACACACACACCATGGCACGCTCACACACACACATTCACACACACATACGCATGCTTGTGGCCATCGTCTGCCTAATCCCCTGTGCCAGCCCTGACCTTAAAGTCCCTTCTTTCTCCTCCGCCTCCTCTTCTGCCTCACCTTCCTCCTCCTCACTCAGTGGCTTTGCTTGGTGGGCGAGCCAAGGCCCCGGATCACATCCCGAGACGCGGGCCGATCTCAGAGCCCCGCCCCTCCCGCCGGCTTTCTCGCCGCCTGAGGATCAGATAGCGACGGGATGCGAGATGGAAGGACAGCAGGACCCCTCTCAATTTATGCTCCTCCTGTCACACCTGCCCCGCGTCCACGCGCCGGCCCGCCTTCTGTTCTTTAATCTTCCTCCCCGGTAATCATACCTGGGGCACGCCGCCGCCTGCTCTGCTGCCGAGGCTTACAAGCCTATATCTTCTGTAGAAAAAGCACACTGAGCCCAATGGAAAAGTTCATGTTTGTCCTGCGGGGGACAGAAGCAGGGCATTGGCATTCCGGCGGCCACCTGCCAGCGTGGACGGCACACCCCCCCCCCCCGATACGCCCCCCCCCCCCACCCCCCCCGCCCCATTACCCAGAGAAAGTCATCACCCTGAAGCCACGGGTGCAACTTATCACCCGCTTCCTCTCAATTTGTGCTATGAGACAGGAATACCAATGCTAGTGCAATCAATAAGCTAGTGTGGGGGGGAGGGGGGGGAGGAATAACAAGCTCCCCCGCTTCATGTCTTATGTTCTGCTCTCTTCTTTATCTCTCTCTCTCAACTCTCCCTCACTCTCTTGTGCACTTTCTTTCTCCATCTTTCTCTTCTCTCTCTCTCTCCATCTCTCTCTTTCTCTTCTCTCTCTCTCTCTCTCTCCCCTCTCTCTATCTCACTCTCAACCCCCCCACTCTCTCTCTCTTTCTCTCTCCCCTCAATTCTGTCTCTCTCTCTCTCTCTGTCTCTCTCTCTCTTTCTTTCCCTCTCCCCCTCCCTCCCTCCCTCCCTCAGACTCTGTTCAGCAGCACCAGAAACATTACTGCTCATATCCAGCCAGGTTAGCGTGTGCGCGTGCGCTAGCGAGTGTGTCTGAAGCCTGCATCTGGGAGCATTATCGCTGCGTGTCTGTGTGCTTCTCTGCTACACTGGTTCAGATACTGGTGTGTCTGAAGCCTGCATCTGGGAGCATTATCGCTGTGTGTCTGTGTGCTTCTCTGCTACACTGGTTCAGATACTGGTGTGTCTGAAGCCTGCATCTGGGAGCATTATCGTTGCGTGTCTGTGTGCTTCTCTGCTACACTGGTTCAGATACTGGTGTGTCTGAAGCCTGCATCTGGGAGCATTATCGCTGCGTGTCTGTGTGCTTCTCTGCTACACTGGTTCAGATACTGGTGTGTCTGAAGCCTGCATCTGGGAGCATTATCGCTGCGTGTCTGTGTGCTTCTCTGCTACACTGGTTCAGATACTGGTGTGTCTGAAGCCTGCATCTGGGAGCATTATCGTTGCGTGTCTGTGTGCTTCTCTGCTACACTGGTTCAGATACTGGTGTGTCTGAAGCCTGCATCTGGGAGCATTATCGTTGCGTGTCTGTGTGCTTCTCTGCTACACTGGTTCAGATACTGGTGTGTCTGAAGCCTACATCTGGGAGCATTATCGTTGCGTGTCTGTGTGCTTCTCTGCTACACTGGTTCAGATACTGGTGTGTCTGAAGCCTGCATCTGGGAGCATTATCGTTGCGTGTCTGTGTGCTTCTCTGCTACACTGGTTCAGATACTGGTGTGTCTGAAGCCTGCATCTGGGAGCATTATCGCTGCGTGTCTGTGTGCTTCTCTGCTACACTGGTTCAGATACTGGTGTGTCTGAAGCCTGCATCTGGGAGCATTATCGCTGCGTGTCTGTGTGCTTCTCTGCTACACTGGTTCAGATACTGGTGTGTCTGAAGCCTGCATCTGGGAGCATTATCGCTGCGTGTTTCTCTGCTACACTGGTTCAGATACTGGTGTGTCTGCAAACGCAGTGAGGCTGGAAACTCATTCTGAGCTTACCTCTCTGCACAAGCAGTGAAAGGCATTTCAAAGCCACCTTGACCCAGCTTCACTGAACAGCACCGTCACACCCTCA
>CM056393.1:30957099-30971954 GCA_029718625.1 Synaphobranchus kaupii | reverse complement strand
ATTTCTTGGAATGAAGCATTGGTTTCAAGTTTCGCCTTGGCTTTGTACCAAATTAAGCATTGGTTTCAGGATGCACCGTAGCTTTACAGTGAATTAATCATTGGTTTCATTTTTGGCTCGTAGATTTCTTGTAATTAAGGCACTCTATTAAAATAAGATCAAAACATTTCTGGTGAATTTAGCACTGGTCTTAGGAAAAGTTCCGGGGAAGTTTAGGACAGTTCTGGGGAATTAGTACTGGTTTTAGGAAAAGCACATACATTTCTGCTGAATATAGCACTGGTTTAGGAAAAGCACGTACATTTCTGGTGAATTTCAGCTGGTTTTAGGAAAAGCACGTACATTTCTGGTGAATTTAGCACTGGTTTAGGAAAAGCACATACATTTCTGCTGAATATAGCACTGGTTTTAGAAAAACCACGTACATTCTGCTGAATTGAGCTCTGGTTTTAGAAAGCGCATACATTTCTGCTGAATTGACGTCAAATGATGGAAGGCAGAGCGCCCAGGGTAGGCCCTTACACATGAGCAGTGTTTCAGTGGCAGTTGTTACTGTAGGCCCTGCAGAGCTGAGCAGCTGCTTTTCTGCGCCTCGGCCAGGCCCGGCCCCCTGGCTCCTTCCTCCAGGTTATGCTGAGCCCCGCCCCCTTCTGTTCTCCCCCCCACACAGGCCCGCACGGCCATATGAGCAGCATCAGAGGGCCCGGGAGGGGGCTGGAGGACACCGCCGTCCCCGGTGTGTAATACGCATCGCAATCAGCAGAGCTTCTCCCGTCAACCATCAGGAGCGCTCAGAGAAGCTCTCAGTCAATCCCCCAGCTTTCATCCCCCTATGCCATTAGAGAGACAGACCCGGGCACCAGCATAGAGAGAGAACGTTCCTCTCTCTCCCCCCCATCCCCAACCTCTTCCTTTCTCTCCCCGCCTGTCTGCCCTGACTCTGCTGTTCGTCTTCCCGCTCATCTTAAGGTATAATTCCAACCCCTCCCCCACCCCACCCAACCCCACATTGTTCTATGGGGCGGGGGGGGGGGGGGTCTCGCCTTGAAGCAACAGTTCTGCGCAATTATTTATTTTCCGGATGAGACTTGTCAGGCCCGGCCTTTGAAAACGGCACTCGGCCCCGCTCAATTACTCTCCAGCGAGGCAGACGGGCCATATTGCACGCGCGCCTCCCCCTTTCGTTTTTTAATCAGGTGTGACCGTTCGGGATATTACTGTCTGGTCTGGTTAATTTAACCCCTGTCGGCTTTGCTGCGCTGTAGACCATGGTCTGTGGGAGAGAGATTGGAGGCCAGCTGGCTCACTAGGATTCCTTTCATTTTTCTTATCTTTCTTTTTTTTTAAGCCAGAGATCAAGATGCTGATGAGAAAGATTAGAATAGAGCTGACGTAGTTCTTATTTAGAAGAGCTCCCCCTGGTGGAGGTGCAAGGTGAATACAGCTCTGAGAGGAAAGTGGTCACGCTGTGTCAGGGAGAAGGGGCAGGGGGTAGGCGGCCTCATATCAGAGTCTGACTCTGGTCTGGATCAAGTCTCTGCCGCGTGAGAGAGATTTTTGACATAATGGCTCCGTCTCATGTTCCCCACCCGGACCTCCACTATACCCCTGGGGTCTTAATTATTTTCATAGGTCGACTCTGCGTGTGCCTGACCACAGCGTCGTGGCTTCATACCCTTCCAGCCGGCTCGAGAGCTGCAGGGGGATGTGTGTGTGTGTGTGTGTGTGTGTGGGGGGGGGTTGTGTTCTTTCTTTCCTCTACTTTCTTTCATCTCTGTCCTACTGAGGATAATGAATAGATATCGATCGGTGTCGTCAGGCCGCTGTCGCCTCTGGGAGGCGCGTCCTGAAGGGCGCGGAACGAGCGCTCTCCTCCCCGGCGCGTCGGTGACTCACCGCCCCCCACGCAGGTGTGCTTTGTCCTCGCTGTGGGCAGCGCGCATATGGCGGCCGCCACCGAGCGTTAGGGCCACGGCCGTCCCTGGGTCCTCGGTCCCAGCCCCCGAAAGTGACCTTTACCTCTAACGCCCGCAGGTTGTCACACTCCATCTACATCTGGCTCGTTTTCCTTTGAAGTCCCTTCCAGTCCGCTTCTCCCAACCCCCCTCCGCACGTGCAAGCGCCAGACACGCAGTTCTCTTCCCTTTCACCCTTCTCCTTTCCTGTCTTCCCCTTTTTCGTGTCGCTGGGGTCCCGTTTGCGGGTGAGTTGAAGCCACATCGCTGACAGGAGAAAGGGTCCTCTGAAAAAAAAGTGGAACTGTAGTCTCCACATTTCTCCCAAACAAGCTTGGTTTTGGAAACGGTGGAGCATTGGGGTTTTATTTCTGCCGTTGAACAGGGGCCTCCGTAGACGGCCACAGAAAGTACAGAAGGAAGTGGTCGCGCTGGCGGTTTCAGGCATCGGTGGCGTGGACTGGGTTTCCACCACCGAACTTATCTGTCGTGCCAGAGTCCTTGTGAAGTGTGTGTGAGAGTGTAAATGCTGTGGGCTGGTGAGGCGGGGTACACCGCTCCCCCTTTTCCTGACGAACCCAAGCCCACTCAACTCCCCAACCCCCTGTTAGACCACCGCCTGAGCTTACCCATGAGCAAATTATTACTCTGGAATCTTAATGCACATAATGTTTGCCAGCATAAACACAGGCAACGACTGCTATACCCCATTCCCACTATGTCTCGCTGTCTCTCTCTCTCTCTCTCTCTCTCCCTCTCCCTGCCCCCCCATCTCTCTCTTTCTCTCTTCTCTCCCTGCCCCCCCTCTCTCTCTCCCTGCTCCCCCTCCTCTCTTCTCTCTCTCTCTCCCTGCCCCCTCCCTCTCTCTCTCTCCCCCTCTTCTCTCTCTCTCTCTCTCTCTCTCTCTCTCTGACTGGTGAAACGTCTCTGTGTAATATCCAGCTGTGTAATCCACGTGTAATCCATTCAGTGATATTTGTCTTTTTCATGTAAATATGTACAACAGGATATAACGTTACAAGTAATTTTTCCCAGTTTTCCTTTGCCTCTCTGCAGAGCAGGGCTGAAGCTGCTTCTGTGCCTGCATAAAAAGGAAATGCAGCATTCTGTTTATACATGTATGTTATATATAGATTTTGCATATTGACAAAATCATTTGATGTCAGTTTGATTAATCGATCATTCGTGACGGACCGCGATGTGCTCAAGCAACTTGATTTCCGCGAGATAAATCACCTCATAAACTACGTCCACCTGCCACTCAGCCTAATGAGGTTATGTTCTGCGCATGCAGCAGTCAGGGCCGTTTGAGCGCTTCAGCCGGTCGTGAACGATCAGCTAATCAGACTGACACCAAAAGCACGTAATCGACTTCCATAGTTGTTTACTCTTAAGTTTTTTTTGAAACATTCACGTATAAATAAACCGACAGGGTTCTTCTGCATCAGAAATGTCCGGAGCGTTGCTGCCGCTCTTCCTGGAAATGTATTGAGCCTTGTCGTCTTTGTTGTCACACCTCCCCCGATGTTGTGATTGCTGGGGTCTCAGGCGCACGATCCCTCACGTCCCCTCTGGAGTCAGAGATGGTCTGTGTCTCGGGCCCTCGTCCGGGATGATTAGCATAGGTGCTGTTTGTGCTGTTGTGTCCCGGGGCCTAGAAACAAAGCGTGCCATTGTGCGTCCATGTCTCAGACAAGCGAAATCCTTCCGAATAGCAAGGCCCGCAAGCTCCGGCTTTCTGAAAATGCAGTCAGCACGCCATGATTACATGCACCGTTTTTACTTCCCTTCTGTTCGTGTTTACGTAGTTTTTCGGGCCCCCTGTCCTGTCTTTGAGATCAAATGAAATTTGCTTGGCATGAGGAAAGGTTCATTATTGGCATGCGACTATAAACAAAACAAACTCCCGCCAGAACGTATGACTCGACGTGTTATAAACGGTGATTCAAGCACAGCACACGGAAACAGCTGCTCCCAGCACCGAGTAGCTTTTTGTTATATATTATCGCCTCGTCACCGAACAAGCTGTGCGCCAGATTTAGTGTCTCAGTCCTGTGTGTGTTTGCGTCGAGGTCTGGGTCTGAAGGACCCAAATGGCCACGTCGGCGTTTGGGACACGGGGCAGCATTGGGGGCTGGCCTGGCAGCGGAGGTCTCCCGGTCTATTTCGGCAAGGCTCCCGACAGCATTCAGTGGAACTGTGAGAGGGCTGCCCCCAAGCTTGGGCTTTAGGTCAGGCCCAGGGCTCATCTCTAGAAGCAACGGTGCAATAAACAGGAATTAAACTAATCCAGGGGATGATGGATGGCTCGCGTCTGCCCAGGAACAGACGGAAGGGGACCGGAGCCTTCTATATCCAGCTCCAGCACCTGGCTTCAAGCCGGCTCCGCCACCCTGTGTCGTCACCCGCCTCTCAAAGCGCCGGCCAACCCCCACCCCCCCGCCATTTCGACTCAGACCGAATTACTAACTTAATAAGCCCTGCCCATGCATAGGCCCTGCTGATGCATAGCTGCCATTCAGTGCCATGTTGGCTCATTGCTCCGGCTGGCCGTGGCCATTGGTGGATGTGTGGGCTCTTAAACATATGCTGCTTTGAAGAGCAATGCCTGTACTGCTGGATATTAGCGCAGTGATTCTGAACAGCCAGGTATTGTGTGCAGAATCATTCAGATCTGTGGGGAGCAATGGGCCATTCACTGAAAATCTTTCCTGGTCCCAAAACCTCATCTCAGCTGTTACGTGCAGGCTAGCTAGTAGGTTTCATTAGCTGCATGATGCTTTTTTTTCGTCCTGCCATTTGTCTTATATACAGACCAATTTTACCACTATTGTTTTCTCTTAAGCAAGTAATTTTTTCACACTATTTCAATAGTTCTTTTCTGAAAGTCAAACCATGTTAAGTAGAGAGGAATTTTAATTGATTCGCGTAAACTGTATCAATATTTATTCATGCCTATATATCTTTAGTACAAACGCAACAAAAATACCACTTATATTTCAACTGCTGCCGTAGCATTTAATCACTCTACCCACTGCTACTCTGTAGGTGAAAAATAATCTCAAATTAGACATGTTCTGTCTGGTGTAATGAAGCAGGCAGTTAGCAATTAGCCTGACATTTCTTTACGCCTTTCATCTGGTACATAATGTAAGTCTTGCTCTTATTATGACAGGTCCTGTCAGATGGGGAGAAGGATATTATATTAGTCTGAACAGGTTTCCATAAGACCATCTTGAAGGGAAGGGGTAGAAAGGCTGCAGTGTTGGTGAACCAGAGGGAGGGAGGGAGGGAAGGCTTGTCCAATCTGCACCAGAATCATTAGCCATCGCTAATGAGAGACCAGCGAACCACACAACAGGTCCCAGCCTTGGCATGTTTGTTCTGGGTTAGCGTTGTCACATTCAACCCTCCTCTTGTGTTGCAATTTTATGATGCCTTTTATGTTTGAGGTCAAATTGACGCCAACAGATTTAACCGACGCAAAATTATTGTAATAGCCAAATTTTTACACTCTGTGTGTCGCCTTCTTAATGTCTCCCAATTTTTTTTTGTCTCCCAATTGACTAGCCTTTTATCCCTAAATATAAAAGTTCTGTGATAAACGTCTCGTTTTAGAGTTATAATTTGTGTAGTTTAAAATCTGCATGGGAAAGTACCCAGAATCTGCCACAAAAAAAAATCTGAGATAGAACATAAAAAGGTTGTGTATTTTCTTATGTTTTATAGAGCTATAGTTCCTGGAGTCTTAATGCCCCCTACACAACACCTTTGCATACAAAGTTGGTGCGAGGCTTTTGAAAACAGCATTATGTTTATTGAATGTTTACTATTTAATCCCACCAAAGTCATAAAAGATGAGGTTAACTGGTTTTTTAAGATGTCTGACACTGAATGGGGTCAAATTGACCCCAAACGTAACAGGGGGGTTAAGCAGGACGCTTGTAAATAATGCTAATGTGTTTTCTCACACAGCCCTCAAACTCAGTTCCCTTCTCTCTCATAACGTGATTCAGTGCGGCTGTTTCCTTTACCACGTCCTTGGTGAGATTTGTACATTATCGCATGACGTTTTTGCATATGTTCTTTGCTTTGCGGATCACCTTTTTAAACTATCAGTTTATCTGCTTACCCTTATCCAGGGTGGCACGCATATATTTGATGAATTGTCCATATGTACAGCTGCTTATGTGCTCAATAATTGTAAGTCTGCGATGGTCCTCAAGGGTAGAATTGCTGGGCTTTGTCTGCTCTAGCCATATGGTCTTGAAATAAAGGTGTCCTAAAAAAACTATTCCTGTGCTGATATACACTCTGTTTCTTGAGTAAATTCATATACCTGTATTTTTAATAAAAATTTGTGAAGAATAGGTTCCAAGAAAGCATCGCTTGCTATGGCCCAAAAGTGCTAGCCCACCCAGATGTAAGGGAATCAGAGCCCATTGGACCATAATTGTTGTTACTCAGTTTTTGATTGATTTTTGTACTTGTCCTGATTAACAAGCTTGCCTATTTAAGCAACAATCAAAGTGGCTGATTCCTTTATTTTACTTCACTGCGTCTAATGCGGTCGCATTACAAATGCCCTTGTGTCCCACACGTGCAGGAGTTTTAATTACGACCTAAGAACAAGATCAATGATTTTGATTATAGCGGAAAGGTTATTGCGACAGGGGTTTTAGGGACCTTCTTGCATCCAAAAGAGCATGCATGGACTGCAGCGTGACACAAGTATGTGTATCTGTAGAAATAATGCCAGAAACGCCTCGTCTTATTTATCCGATGAAATATACGTTATGTGTAATGCTGTGTATTATCACACTTATTTGTGTAGTGTCACTTCTGTTCAAACACACTCAACAAATGTCAGTCTCTTCTTGCTCTGGTCATTAAATGTGCAACTAGCTGAGAAACTCGATGACGCTTCTTTAATTGCTAATAGCTGAAAAGCTCCCAGAACTCCTAATTTTTCAGGTTGTTCGCTTGTGAAGTTGCCTGTGTAAGGGTTCTTTACAGGAGGAGAGGTAGAAAGCCGTATTTCAGTAAATCTCTGATGTGTTTACCCTCTCCTTCAGATCTACCGCCGCCTGCCACCAGGGAGAGGCCCCCGGGCTGCAAAACGGTGTTTGTGGGCGGGCTGCCAGAAAACGCCACCGAGCAGCTGATCGTGGAGGTGTTCGAGCAGTGCGGCGAGATCATCGCCATCCGCAAGAGCAAGAAGAACTTCTGCCACATCCGCTTCGCCGAGGAGTTCACCGTCGACAAGGCCCTCTTTCTGTCCGGTTTGTGTCCGTGCCCCCCCCCCCCCCTCCTCCTCCCCCCCCCTTGGTTTTGGCAAGCCTGCCAGCGCTGATACCTTAGCAGTGTTCATCATAAAACTTTTTTTTTAAAACGCTGAAAAAACCTTCAATTTTACAACAGCATTTAGCACCGTAAACCATGGCAACTGACAGTAGGTGCATTTAACACAACTATAAAACCACCACTAGAGATTGATTCCGAATCCTTCAAGGGTCCCAATCTGTATTTTACACAAGCGCCGAGCAAAGTGTTCCCTACAACTCTTATTCAGAGCGGGTTTCACGGAGTCCGCTCCCCTTAAACTGGACCGGTCTCCGCTCAGCGCGATGCTAAAGGCTTTAAAGCGAGGAGCGTTCGAGGCTGTGAGCCAGCACGGGGCAAGGGGGAGTCCGCTCCCCTTAAACTGGACCGGTCTCCGCTCAGCGCGATGCTAAAGGCTTTAAAGCGAGGAGCGTTCGAGGCTGTGAGCCAGCACGGGGCAAGGGGGAGTCCGCTCCCCTTAAACTGGACCGGTCTCCGCTCAGCGCGATGCTAAAGGCTTTAAAGCGAGGAGCGTTCGAGGCTGTGAGCCAGCACGGGGCAAGGGGGAGTCCGCTCCCCTTAAACTGGACCGGTCTCCGCTCAGCGCGATGCTAAAGGCTTTAAAGCGAGGAGCGTTCGAGGCTGTGAGCCAGCACGGGGCAAGGGGGAGTCCGCTTGACCGTTGCTGGGGAGACCCCACCCAATAGAGGTCAATGAGGATATGGCTACGGGACGGTTAATAACATTCCTTTTCCGAGAATAGGGGAAATAAATCATGCTCGAGGTGCAGGACCCCCCCTCGGAGGTCATGTGACCCAGCCCGCCTCTTATCTTATCTTCGTTTCCCAGCAACTGGTCTCCGGCTACATCTTAAATCATCCGCCCCGGTATGAAAAGAACCACGGGCCGTGGATCCCGGCCTCACAAAGCACATTAAAAATGGTGGCCGCTCCAATAATACCCTCTGCATTATTTACAGTTCTCTGATACTGCTGGTGCCCCTCACTTAGGAAGCGCTCCGTTTTTAGTGATGCCCCCGTATATAATGCAGCCTCATGGCCTGGGTCTCCTATCCTCCGCCCCCCTCCCCTCATAAATAACCCCCCTCAATTCACACGCAGTATCTGAGCTATGAAATATTTAACAGCAACTGGGAGCCGTAAAGCAGACATGAAGAGGGAGAAAACTGAAGGCCTGTTCTCCTTTCTGTCAGCACGTTGTGATGTCCATGACCCGCCCTCCCCCTTCCTTCTCCCCGCCCAATAACGGTTGAGCTCTGTAATCTGCGGTGACCTCTGACCTGAGGGACCTCTGACCCAAGTGATTAAATGCATTTGTGTTTGTCATAATAGAAATGTTGCTTTGTTTGTATGATTTTTCTCTGAGCCTGAACTGGTGAAAACAAAAATGAAGTAAAAACGTTATTTTCTCTTTTTTTTTTCGCGGAACAATTAGCAGCCTTTCACCTCCCTCGGAATCTGTTTTCAGAACGCGGCTCCGTTTTATTATTCTAAAAGAAGCCTTCTGGGTATTTTAGCTGCGGCGGCGCCGTGAACAGATTAAACGAGATCCGCGAGGAGAGATTGGAAGACGGTGAGACAGACGTATTGTTTTCCCACATGGATGCGTGTCGAAAATTGAGTTGCGGGTTTATAATAAGGATTGAAGCCCGACATGCGGGAAGCCGTGCTGAGGATGGGAAACGGAGTCCGTAATGGAAAAACAGGAGCGCGCCTGGAGTCGTTCCCTCCGTTTTCATCCCCGTAGATCTTACATGCTTTTGAGTGCACTTTTATCCATCAGTGTTAAAAAAAGCCCTCTTAAAAATATACATTTCACCCGGGAATTAAAACCGAGGAGTGGCCTGTTCTCTGGAGCTGACCAATTGCAGGGAAGCTCAAATCGGGCGTAGAGGAGAAGGAGGGAGATGCATCACAGCCTAACGTTGAAAGCATGTAGGGCTTGTGCCAGATGCTCTTTCCAAATAAGAGATTAGCGGAGCGCAAGATAAATTGGCCCCCAGATTGTACAGGTGTAATGCTTAAGCCGATTCTGGTCGGCGTGCGCCTCCTCTCTAAGCCCCGGTGACAGATGTCATTGCGACCAGCACAGAAAGGGAATCTGGCTTTCTTCCTATTGGCTGTCGAGCCCTTTCTCACGCTTGTCATCTGTCTCCTTCTGCACCCGTCCCCCTTCCTCCTCCTCCTCTTCCTCCTCTTCCTCTCAGGGTACCGGATCAGGCTGGGCTCCAGCACGGATAAGAAGGACACGGGCCGGCTGCACGTGGATTTCGCCCAGGCGCGGGACGACCTGTACGAGTGGGAGTGCCGGCAGCGCATGCTGGCCCGGGAGGAACGCCACCGGAGGCGGATCGAGGAGGACAGGCTCCGCCCCCCGTCACCGCCCCCTATCGTCCACTACTCCGAGCACGAGTGCAGCCAGCTGGGGGACAAGATCAAAGGTGACCCGAGCTCCGCCCCCCCTCCTCTCTGTCTGTGCCTCTGACACAGGCCCAATCTCAACGTCCACCCTGAGCCCTAAGGACTGAGCCCCCACAGACTTTGGTTGACGTCATGTGTGCCCAGCGTAAATGTGTGAGTGCATGTGAGTGCAAGGGCTCGAAATGGTACAAATATGAGGAATGGGACAGCACTTTAGCGGTGTTACATGTTGCTTTGGCGACGCCTGTCTCGCGTGTAAGATGTTTATGACAATCGCCGCTTTAGGACTTTTAATTTTAGGTTTGTACCCGCTCAAAGAACACTGCCCGCCATGTGCGTCATTTGTTTGCAAT
The DNA here is from genome assembly GCA_029718625.1 of Synaphobranchus kaupii. Lineage (NCBI taxonomy): Eukaryota > Metazoa > Chordata > Actinopteri > Anguilliformes > Synaphobranchidae > Synaphobranchus > Synaphobranchus kaupii. The sequence goes on along the minus strand of CM056393.1, from coordinate 30,961,883 downwards.
TTTTGAGACACTTCCAGCTGCGTTTCCGTTTTTATCGTCCAAAACACTGTGAACTGTGGGTAATTCCCCCTTGCAAAGTCTGCAGGACTGCAGACTTGCGGAAAATCAGCATAAAGGGCTTGTAAAGTCCGCGAAAGAGCTCTCATGCACTTGCCGATTTTACAGTGGAACAGCCCTGAGCCCCTCGCGGACTTAACGGGAACGCGCCTCAAAGTCTGAGGGCGGACAGTGAGATTGGGCCACACATTCTCTCTCCCTGCTCTAGCCATTTCTGCTAACACAACCATTCTTTGAGAAGGTTCCGGAACATTCGGGTTATATCCCCATTTGGCTGTGAGATAACGTTATGTGAACAATTTCCCCCAAACAGTCTTAGAATGTATTTTTTGTTCCAAATGAGTGTGCGGTCACTGAAAAAAGATTCCAGGCATGTTGCAAATGAATTTACTGGCAACACGCCCATGTTGGTTATTGTTTGGTCACAGGAAAAAAATGCAGATTCACTGAACATTGCTAACTTTGCCAAAAAGAAAATTCACATGAATGACAATCCACAATACAACTTGAATAACTTGAATAAAGTTAACTGGAATAACAAAAACTGTATTGCATTCAGCAACTATTTCTGTAACATTACTTGTGAATTAAAAATAACATTCAAGGGATATCCGCTACACCAGACAAATTTATTTTGGAACTTTTCCCATTAAACTCAAGGAATGTTCTGGGAACCAAAGATGCTTAGCTGGGCTTAGGCCAAAGTCACTGATATCCCATACTGCATCTGCTGGTGACTATTTGTCTCTTATTGAAGCTGTAACTTATTTAGAGGGAGTACACTCTTACCTCCCCCGCAGTGTTCTGCTGGCCTAAACAAATGTGTCCTCCAAAACTATGCACAAACTGAGTCACAAAATGTGTGTGCCAGAGGAATCTGGTGGCAAGCTGCTCAACAATGCTTCTGCGGGCACCTGCACACAAATAAAGGAGAGAGAGAGCACAAGGTCAGTGGCCCTTCAAAGTGCACACCTACCTACTTTTTGAATACCTTGACAAATCTCTGTGACTCAACAGTCCGAGTTTGTGGTGACTTCTTCACGGGATCGTGACCGAACAGCAGGGCAGCCAGCTTTCAGTACCGCTGAGGAAGCAAACGAGGCCAGAACAGGCAGAAACCGAGGATTGAATTGCCCCCACATTTCAGATTATCTATCGTGCACTGCTCTACACGCACGCTCATCGCTAAGAGACACACAGCATAGCGTTTCATGAACCGAAATAGCCAATGGACGGTATTGCGCATCACGCCCTCGCCAGCAATTGCTGGCGGTTGTCCAAATATTCTTGCAGGAGCTCATTTGGGCACATACATGTCTCGCATGTAAAGGGAGGCTCATGCCAGACCTATAGCAGGCAGAGGGGCACCTCATCGCTGTGGTCCCACAGCCTCAAACTGATTGATTTGTGTTTGTATTGTCTAATAGTGTCTATTAATAAGAGGCCCTCTGGTGAGCCTGTTCTGCTGCGGGCCGGGCCCTCACCGTCTTGACAGCATGAAAAGCTAAATCACGCTATAAATATATAGCGCAGCCCCGGGGATTTGTGTTTATGACACATTGATTCAATATATAACCAGTGATGGATTATTAATGCAAATAATTTGACAGACCTGTGGGTTTCTGCGGTCAGGCGCACCATAAATAAATCAAGTGCCCTCCGGTGCTGTAATCTCAGTCAGTACGGCAGAGAGCTCTGCCCCGCGCGCGCGCTACAAAACGCAAACTCCTCGATTCTACCGCGGTCCCTCCCCCTCGCTAGCCCACCCTCCGCTAGCCTCCCGCTCCTTGCTTCGATAAAAATTCTAAGTTGGACTGCTGGGCGGCTCGTTCGGTTGAGGCGCCACGCTGTGGCGCGTGGATGAGCCTCACGGCCTCGGATCGAATGCGGAACCGCGCCAGTGCCGACTGTGGCCCGTAGCTCCACAGGGTGCCGCTTCGCCCAGGGTATGGGTTCGGTTGCACAGGGGTCCGTGTTTCTTCGCTGTCGAGTGATCCCCGCTGGCCGATAAGCGCGCTCGTATGACCGCGTCTCAAGACCGCGTCTTGAAAGGTCTTCTTCCAACACCGCTCTGTGCGAGCTTAACTGCGATCTGCGACGCGGAAAAAAAAGCAGCCGTTGGACAGCACATCTTTCGGAGGAGAACCATGGATGTCCCAGCTCTCCTGAATTGGCAGGGTGGTTTGCGCGGTTGGAGACAGTTCGACATTCCAGATTGGGGTGGGAATTGGATATATACATACAGTACTATATTAAAATATATATATTTTTTTTTTTAAATATAAAGAAAAATGCTAAGTTAGCAAATGATCCATCCTCGAAGCGGCAAAGAAGATAAACAAAATGGGTGAGCTATGCCGCATTGTGTGCGCTGCTCCGAAAGTTCCGTCATGTTCCGCAGTGTCCGCATGTCCAGTGTCGCATACGCGAGACAGGGGCCCTGAGGCGAGGCGTCTGATTGTGTCATTAACAATCAAAGGCAATAACAGCGCACTCTCATCTCCAAGTCCTGTCTTCGGTCATGGCTGCAATTATGGAAAACGACCACCGCGAGACGCCATAAGGAGGAGGTGGGGGCTAGGTGTCAGGGTGGAAATTTGTCTTGAAACAGATTGTTTCCTTTTGCAGGTCTGGAACAAAGGCCAGTTATTTTTGTCATATCTTTTTGTCTTCAAAAGTAAGTTACAGTGATGCTCGATGCACTGTATCCCTGTACAATACATACTGGAAGCGATAGCTTTGTAGTTGTTATTGAGAGCAGCCTGGAAATCAATTCTCTCCCCCGCTGGTATAGAAGCAGAGAACCCACCTGCAGTAGTAGCGTTTATACGTGCAATTACAGAAGACGATAACGCAGTCATCATTTTTAGTTTAACCTGCTGAAGAGGGCTCATTAAACCTTATGTAAGCTCGAAGCCTACAGCGCTATTCAGAAACAATCATCGGGTTGTTGCTTCTGGTCGCCATTATTAAAATAATTGTTTCTGCCTGCCGGCATTAGTCCCATGTTCTTCCCATCATCCACACGGTCATTCATTGGCTTCAACGTCAGCTTCAGGTTTTCGCAGATAAACAAATTTCACTAATGATCGCAAACTCGACACGCGTTGCAAATTCAATCAGTTCTTCTCCAACGTTGTGATCCCCCCCCCCCCCCCCCCCCTCGCCATCTGCCCGTCCCCCCCCTTCCCACCCGTCCCCTCCCTTCTTCCTTCCCGCAGATGATTCCAAGTTCCCGGAGGCGGTTCGCATCCTGCTCACCTGGGTGGAGCGTGGCGAGGTGAACCGCCGCAACGCCAACAACTTCTACTCCATGATCCAGTCCTCCAACAGCCACATCCGCCGGCTGATGAACGAGAAGGCCACCCACGAGAAGGAGATGGAAGAGGCCAAGGAGAAGTTCAAGAACGCCCTGGCGGGGATCCTCGTGCAATGTGAGTAAACCCGCCCACGCCCCTTTCACCACCACAGCGCCCCCCTGCAGGGCACATCCCAGCGTCTCGGTGTACGTAATATGGATCTGGATCTAAGTATAGATTGTCATACTTAGCTTGGTCCGTCTTTAGCAAGAAGCAGGTGCACTCAGCCGTTCCTTATAGGCTCTTATCACAGGCCAGTTCCCCGAGTATGATAGCATGCACGCACCGAGAAGGAGAATTCTCGCAGAAACACACACACACACACACACACACACTTTGACATGTGTGGATACACACGCAGCATAGGGTGAGCCTCTAAAGGCTGGGACCAGAGGGGAAGTGCTCGCACAACAAAATATATTCCACGCAGGAAAATCGGGATCGAGGGCAACGATGGCTCCAATAGCACTTGATATCGCTCTGGAGGGAGCTGCCAGGTCAGGGCGGCCCATTATCGTTACCGGCAGAGAGGCCATCAGCCCATCTCCGCGTCCGCGTGCCGTCCTTCGCCATTTAGCGGTGCGCTCGAGAGACGAAGGCCAGCTGTCACCGTACGGGCAGAGTGACAGCTTAGGCGGAGACGGAGCATGACCGTAAGAGGCGCTCGCCTGAGGGGTAATATATTGGTGCCCGTGCCCCTAACCTCAGGCAGCGTTACCGCCACAATCCCAGAGGACCACCCCCCCCCAGGCCTTGAGCCGCTCACAACCGCAGGGGCCTGTTTTAGAGTATAGCCGCGGTAACGTCCCTCGTCTCTTTAGCGCCACCCGCTGCCCTGTCTGGAGTAGGTGGCGGTGACTCGGGGGCGAGGTGCTGACGGGCCCTGTGCGTAGGCAGTGGAAGGGTACGTCTCGACATGATGCACCTGCCTGGTGATAGAAGTGCAAAATGGAAATAGAAACTGTGAGGGTGGTGAGCCTGCTGCAGTGTGACACCAGTTTTGACAAGTACAGTCGGAGTCGAGAGCGAGAGCAGCAGTTGCACGAAAATAGTGCGGGACCAAAACGTTGTCAGTTGGCGCTTGTGTATCTCATACGCCCTCACTGACTAGAGGTCCTCAAAAACAGGGCCGTTTTTTACCATTTATGTCAGCCGCACGTCCCATATGCGCCATTCCATTCAGATATATGTGAAGCACAATTAACTTCAGATCCTTTCTCCCCTGAATTCTGTGGACACAGCTTATCTACTTCCTTGTGTCCTTCTTAATCTTTTATTTTGTTTGTTTGTTTGTTTGTTAAAGTCTACTGGCATTACATAGGTGGTATGGAATTCTAGCACTAAGGGGGAAAAGGTTTTGTCGTGTTA